>OVAY01000177.1:0-64928 GCA_900406395.1 Kernera saxatilis
TTGACTTAGTTATAAACGTTTCTATGCTAAATTTATTTCAATTTTTCTCAATATTCGTACTTGACATTGTGGGAAACAAAATATAATAAAATTTTGATGGAACCACGAAATTGAACAAGGCTTAAGAGAATGCAGAGATAGATCAAAGGGAGAAAAAAGATTAGATTGAAAGAACATATTCTCCCCCCCCCCTCCACACTCAAGTTACTAATCGATTGCCAAGAAAATAGTACTGTCACTCCTAAAGAGACTGCATAAACAGAGCTAATAAATTCGAGTTAGAATATAAATAAAGGACACGAATACCAAATTATTTCATCATCGACGGCCACATGTACAAATTCGAGGGCAATAGAGTATTCACTTTGATGTAACTCCACATAATTATTTAGTTATTTTATGTTAGTGAATATTTTTTAAAAACAAACTCATTTGACATTTTTTATCTGTATATGACTTAAAAATAAATTAATTTTAAATACTAAATCAAATATAAATATACGCATATTAAATAAAAAAAACATACACATTAACCATTAAAAATAATACACATATTAAAGCATTAAATAAAAATATTTGTGAAAGAACCCGTGGGTATGCATGGGGTACTCATCTAGTGTTTTTAAAAAATGAGACCATTAACTCTGAACTTGTGAACAACCCGCAATTAACTTATGTGGCCTGTGGTCTTAGTATTTCTAAACATTAATACGAGCTCAGTCGAGTTTGTGTGGACCGGTGATCAGATCTCGCGAGAAAAACGCTGTTAAAGTTCACAAATCTAGCTTGGGAAGTTGATGGAGATATGTCCACCCCGTTACATCTTGCGTGCAATGCAAACAACCTTGAAATGGTAAAGATGCTGCTAGAGCTTGATGAAAAACTTGCAGAGACGGCAAACAAAGACGGTTTGACTCCTTTGCATTTGGCGGCCATGAGAAGTTCAGCCGAAATCTTGAGTGAGTTTTCGGACAAGGCTCCGAGCTCTTTTGAAATACTCTCGCCAAGAGAAGAAACCGTCTTCCATCTAGCTGCCAAACACTATAACACGGAAGCATTTATCTTCATGGCAGAGAGTTCCGGTTCAAGCAAACTCCTCCACCAGGTGGATGCATCTGGCGACACTGTACTACACGCTGCTGCATTTTCCTGCTGCTATCCGGTGAGTCTTTTAACTTGTTTCCTCTCGTACCTAAAATGGTTTTGTTAGGAATCTTAATTGAAATGAAAATATATCTAACGAGACTAACATAATATTTAAGCGTCATGGTCCACACCATTCATTGTGAAATTTGTATTGAGCTAGAAAATAAATCCAAAGGGGTCTAACTGATCTAAAAGTGAATTTCGGTCCAAGATTTAAAAACTCAATAAGAACTTTTCATTGCCTATATGCTTTTGAGTTGGAAATCTATATGTACATATTCACAAAGCTTAAAACACCAAAATTAGTAATAAAACATATATCAATTCGTAATTTCCAACTGAATGTATTACAGGTGATATTGTACATCATTTATGAAACAACAATAGATCTCTCCGCCAAAACCACATTCGGTTCCGAAGCCATTGATTTTGTCAGCAAATATGATGATAACTATCATACGATGTCCTACTGGCTCAAGGATGAAGCAAAACAAATTCGAAACCCTCAAAATCGTCGGCAAAGGAACAGCTGGTGGACTGGGTCAACTCAAACCCAATTACTAGATATGATGAAAAGACTCGAGAGCAAAATGCTCCAAACCAGGAGAGAGCCGAATAGGGAACGAGATATGCACGCAGAGGCTCTTCAGAACGCAAGGAACACAATCACAATAGTAGCAGTTTTGATAGCGTCGCTTGCTTTCGCAGGCGGCATAAATCCTCCCGGTGGTGTCTACCAAGAAGGACCCTCCATAGGAAAATCAACTGCGGGAGGAACGGCCGCCTTCAAGATCTTTTCGGTAAGCAACAACATCGCATTGTTCACATCGCTATGTATCGTAGTTCTACTCGTCAGCATCATACCTTACAGGACGAAACCACTCATGAATTTCTTGGTTATAACACATCGGATGATGTGGGTGGCTGTTGCATCCATGGCTACTGCTTATCTCGCCGCGGCTTGGGTGATTGTACCTCATTTTAGAGGAACGGGATGGTTGTTTTACATCATTCTCGCTATCTCTAGCGTGACATTAGGAGGTTTGTTTGTGTATCTAGGCTATAAATTGGCTACACACATGTCCAAGAAAACACCATGGAGGAGAAACATGTCCACGGTTCCCGTAGTTACGACTACTGGTGCAGACAATTGGACTAGTGCAGCCTCAGATATGGGAGCCGCCGCTGCGGAAGGCTATTACATCTACTGAAATATGTAAGCACAAATGGATTTGAGCGTGATTGTTCTCCGAAGTTCGAGTTGTATCGGGGGTACTAGGATATTTTTATGATTCTCTCATGTCCTATGCATCAAAACTTTGATACTAAAAATATAATGTCTCCATTTTCTTTCTAACTTGGTTACAGTTATTTGTCATCGAGTTCACGAATAACATAATCGGTCAAATTTTTTTTTATCGTATCAATAAAAGTTGGGGTTTGTGGAAACAATGTGTTGTGAATTAGGATGAATAAAACTCGATGAACTAAGGCGAATTGAAGCAAATATTTTTTATCTAGAACTTTTTTTATTAAACCTGTGAATAATTTAATACATATTGTAAAAGCTTTTTATATAAATCTAAACAACTCAACACTAACAGAGTTAGGTAAATTGGAAAAACAAATTAGACGTCACCGGCCCGTGGCATTCCTTTTGCTTATTTTAGTCCACCTCCTTCAAAATCTACTATGATTTTAAGTCACTTTGAATAACATACCATTTTTGTGTCACAAACGTCAGCTTGTTTGCAGCTCCGTATGGGAGCTAATCTCCAAGGCAATGTGGTCTGCAAGCAGCAAGAAAAATGTTGAAATAGTATTGGTGGGGGAGATTTTCATTGTGGAACAAGTGGAAAGAGAGAAAAGCATGAAGGATACAATAGGATTAACAAAATTTGATTAGTATCGTGAATAGTCTTTCATTTTGCTAATTATGAAAATCTTTTTTTTTTTACATTCACCGCAAATATTTTAAGTTTAATTTAACTAAAAATAGAGAGGAGAAAGAGGGTCAAGAAGCTTCTACGAAATTTGAGAGAATTACATTTTACAAGCTTCCCTTAACTTGTAAGGTCCCCGGCGAATTAAACGGATCAAAGCATAGATCTCAAGTCTCTTACTAAAACCGAATGACCCTCTTATTAGAGACTTGAAGTTGAACTAAAAGACAATGGTCCTTACGAACAGAACAAAATGATGGATGAATCTAAAGTCGCTAGCTTTTGTTCAACAAAACTTAAACAATAACAAACAGATCCAATGACGGGATATTCTTCTGCACAAATACTCATACCATTGCAAAAAAGCAGAAACGTGAAACACAAGTTAGCTCAAAACATATCAAACCATCTGTAAATCTGTAACTCGCTTCAGGTCGATGGAAATTAACATGCTGGCCTTTGTTCATCATTAACAAAAAAAACGGAGCAATCTTCTTCTGTACTTCTGTGGAAAGATGCAGAAAAATAAAAACAGAGCATAGTCCAATTCAAGTGTTTACAAACCATTGAGTGAGAGAATCTACAAATCTGTCATCATACAAACGAGCTAAGCGAATACTTGTGAACAAATTCCTCTCTCATATATGGAATTATCTTCACCTCTAAACAAAAGAACACAACTCCAAGAAGCAAAAGCAATAGATTCATTATCTTGTAAACACATTATGTACACAACTCATATATTCATGTTCATTATGATGACTCACAAAGTATGAAAACATCAAAACCATCATCATTAGCCTCATCTGAAACAGAGAGACACTGAAGCAATCTGTAGCCACGAGGGACAATCCCCAAAAGTCGAGACGGTTCTGCAGTCCCATGGATCTCTACTTCACTCCTATCTAAAGCGATCATCCTACACCAAATCTGCTTGGTTTCACTACTAACATCGCCAGATCCTACCCACAACAACGCCAACTTTCCGTAATATTCACCCATTCCAACATATCCAACCTTATCGGGGTTATTCAAACCATTAACCACTCTCCATTGCATCAGCTTAGAGTCATGCCACATCAACCCAAACCTAGCGTAATAAACGTAGAGCACATTGTCTATTGCGCACACACCCAGTCTCCACCATTGATCGTTAGGCAACCCAAATCTCTCACAAGAACCATCTCTAGTATCGTAGCAAAGAGTAGTGTTGTTATGATACAGTAACGCACAAACCTTAATGACACAGTCGCACGCGAACTCCAAAGGTAAGACCTTTTCTCCTCAGGAATCGGCGCTGGTTCCCAAGTTTGCATCTTCAGGTCAAATGATTCCGCTTGAATCTCATTTTCTCTATAGCCTCCGATCACATATATCTTACCACCGATAAAGCCCACGCTCTTGGACAACCGTCGTTGCACTTGCATACTAGGTCCTAGGCAAATCTTTCCGGATCGGGAATCAAAGATCAACAAGACTGATGACGGAATGGATGATCCGCAAAAAAAAAAAGAAAATCTCGGGACCAATTGCGATGATGTCTCGCCAGGGCTCGTCATCATAAGGAAATGGGAGATCGACGGAGACAAACTCATTCTCTTCCGGATTATTCTTTTCTCCTCCTAAATACTAAAAGGCACATTTGCGTCAAATGACACAATTTTGGTCAAATTTGCACCGTTTGGCAAAGTGGCGGTGAGCTTGCACCAAATGGCAAACTATAAAATTTAGGACTAAAATACCTCCATTAACATAGGGTTCGATGTAAGGAAAGAGAGTGAGAGTTGACAGATGTTTTTGTCATTACTAGTGCTCTGGATCTTTATCATAAATAAAATAATAAAAATATTTGAAAAGGCGGTGACTTTGTCAATAAATTGTTTATCTCGACACAAAGTGTAGATACGTACGCCATAAGATACGTACGCCATAAGTATATTTTGTAAGTGTACACGAAAACGAAAATAATGCGTACACCACAATATATATTCAATTTATATTGATTTGTGTATGCGATGTACGTTCACAAGACTCTATTACCAAAAGGCGAAAAATATGCGTACACGAATGATAGTGTATATACGAAATAAAGTATGTGAATGGTACATAGGCTAAATGTGTATGTGTGAGGTAAAGTAGAACGTGGCAGAAACATCAAAATTCTAGTTAGTTTACCAATCGTCCACAGTATGTACACCACCATCATCAATCACCATTGCAATACATACAACGATACATGCACTACCATTATCAACGATACATATACTATCATCATCAACGATACGTACACCATCACATCAATAATATGTACACCTCCATCATCAACAATATTAGACTATGATGATACGTATACCACTATCAGTACACCACCATCCACCATCATTAACAATACATATAATACCATTTACCATCATCAAATGATACATACACCACCATCCACCATAATCAATGATACGTACACCACCATCCACCATCAGCAATAATACGTACACTACTATCATCAGTGATACGTACACCACTATCATCAATGATACGTATACCATAATCAATAATACGTATACCACTATTATCAATGATATTTATGCATTATCGTGTACATATATAACGTGCATAGTACTATGATATATACCGTGTGCATTTACTATGTTGTCGTGTATATTGACTCGAAATTCTAGTTAGATTATTATTTTTTTTTTACAGTATACTATTTATCATGTACGTGTATAGATCGTCTATGGTACACCATAATTTTGTAAAAATACGTTGTATACTATAATTATGTTTATGCAAAATAAATATATGAAAGTGGATGTCAAAAGAAAGAGAAAAAAATAATATGATAAAACGTAAAATAAAAAAAAAATATTTTGAAAACGAAGAAATAATAATGTGAAAAAGAAGAAAATTAGAAAAAAAAAAACAATAATAAAATAAATATATTAAATTTATAAATATATTAAATTTCTGCAAAAGCCACCAAACAAATCGGTGCAACAAATTGTGATGACTTGGCGAAGGGTATTTTCGTCCAGAAACACGAAAATGCCAAACGGTACAATAAACTTTTAACTTTGTCAATCCACGTGATTTCTTTCCAAATCTGTGACATTTTTGCAAATAACTTATACTAAAATTTGATATGTCTACCGGAGCTGCCTCCAACACCGACGTACACAACTAGCAGAAATTGAAGCGTGCAAAACTTATAAACTACAGTAAAAAAAAACAAACTTCTTGATTGGGGTGGGCGTTAGAATAACTTTGTTTTCAAAAGGGTAGCTGTTGAAATTAGAGAGGAAATTAGTCCTCAAAAGGTAAATTCTGAAGTTGAAGCTCCAATGTCTTTGTTCAAAGACTTTATTTAGAGGTAAAGCTATGTCTTGTAACCACCAAACAGCTCCTTTTCATCTACACTCTCAATTTTTTATAACATATGTGTGTTGCCTTGCCTTGACTTGTCTCTCTTTCTCTCTCCAACTTACCTCCTTCAACATAAAGCCAAATCCTAAACCGAAATCCCTTAACCGAACAGACATATACCAACAAGAACCCGCATTACGGATAACCGGATAAGTTAACAACAATATGTTGAAATACTGTGAAATTATAATAACAAAGCGCAACATTCAATTGATTAGAACCGTAAACCGACGGTTAAACCGAGTAGCATAACCGGGTAAAACCGAAGCTATTCTTAAAATAACAGAAACCCATTACAAAAAAACCGTGGTCTTTCTACTTCTAACAAACACACATCTCCTTTTCTTCACATTAAACATCAGATACGATCTGCCATTAATAACCTAAACACAAAGCAAGGTTAGGTAAATGACATAGACCCTTTTGAATAATCATACAATACATAACACAACGTAAGATCCATTTTCCCTCTTCGGACATCCATCTCCTTTCAGACAAAAACAAATTCAGAAAAGAAACGAAAAACAGAGACAAAAGCAGAAACAGAGCAGAAACAGAGAGATGCAGCTACATATATCTCCAAGCTTGAGACATGTGACGGTGGTCACAGGGAAAGGATTGAGAGAGTTCATAAAAGTGAAAGTGGGTTCAAGAAGATTCTCGTATCAAATGATGTTTTATTCTCTGCTTTTCTTCACTTTTCTTCTCCGATTCGTCTTCGTTCTCTCCACCGTTGATACTATCGACGGCGATCCCTCTCCTTGCTCCTCTCTTGGTAAGTTGTTCTTGTCTCCTCATTTATGTGAGGAATGAATAGTTTATTTTCAGAGCAAAAAAAAAAATATTGAGTATTTCTAAAAAAACGAATTTTTTTTTTTTGATAACTTAAAAAAAAAACGAAATTAGTAGTTCATTCTTTTACTTAATTCGGGATAAAGAAAAAAAATATTAATGCACAAATAATATTAATGCACAATTTTTCAAGAAAAAATAAAATATATAAATGCACAATTACGTCGAGCTAAGAATATTAATATAGTTATAGGAAAAAGAACTTATCCTCAAGTTCATGTAAAAGAATAATCTAAACAAGAAATGGAATTATTTCTAGAGATTTACGCCCAAAAGTGAATAATCCAAGAACTGGTCGGTTTGTTTGAGGTTTAGTTTGTAGTGTAATGGTCGAGCTTAATAAAATACTTATAAACACTTCAAGAGACTTAAGAGAGAAATTAGTTAGTTAATCTAATAATTAAAACATAATCTAAATATGAGACAAAAGTTTGTTAACTCTTTAATTAACAGCTTGCTTGGGAAAAAGACTAAAGCCAAAGCTTTTAGGAAGAAGGGTCGAGTCTGGTGTAAGTTCTCTAACTTGCAGTTTCAGATTTTTGAGCACATTTACATTTACTGTGGTTTAAAGGTTAATTTTCTTTGGTTATTTATCTAGAATGTTCCAGAAGCTATGTACCAAGTTTTAGAACAGCCTTTAAGTGAACAAGAGCTAAAAGGAAGATCAGACATACCTCAAACACTTCAAGATTTCATGTCTGAAGTCAAAAGAAGCAAATCAGACGCAAGAGAATTTGCTCTAAAGCTAAAAGCAATGGTGACATTAATGGAACAGAGAACAAGAACAGCTAAGATCCAAGAGTATTTATACCGACACGTCGCGTCAAGCAGCATACCGAAACAACTTCACTGTTTAGCTCTTAAACTAGCCAACGAACATTCAATAAACGCAGCCGCACGTCTCCAGCTTCCAGAAGCCGAGCTAGTCCCAACCTTAGTGGACAACAACTACTTTCACTTTGTCTTGGCTTCAGACAATATTCTTGCAGCTTCTGTTGTGGCTAAGTCATTGGTTCAGAACTCCTTAAGACCTCATAAGATCGTTCTTCACATCATAACGGATAGGAAAACTTATTTCCCAATGCAAGCTTGGTTCTCATTGCATCCTCTGTCTCCAGCAATAATTGAGGTCAAGGCTTTGCATCATTTCGATTGGTTATCGAAAGGGAAAGTTCCGGTTTTGGAAGCTATGGAGAAAGATCAGAGAGTGAGGTCTCAATTCAGAGGCGGATCATCGGTTATTGTTGCTGATAACAGCGAGAATCCGGTTGTTGTTGCTGCTAAGTTACAAGCTCTTAGCCCTAAATACAACTCCTTGATGAATCACATCCGTATTCATCTACCAGAGGTAAATTTGATCCGTGACTGGTGAAGAATACTCAGACCATTAGATATACACGGCTAACACCGTCTTTGCTTCTTCTTTTTTGCAGTTGTTTCCGAGCCTAAACAAGGTTGTGTTTCTAGATGATGATATTGTGATCCAAACTGATCTTTCACCACTTTGGGACATTGACATGGATGGGAAAGTTAACGGAGCAGTGGAGACATGTAGAGGAGAAGACAAGTTTGTGATGTCAAAGAAGTTCAAGAGTTACCTCAATTTCTCAAACCCGATAATTGCTAGAAACTTCGACCCAGAGGAATGCGCTTGGGCTTACGGGATGAATGTTTTTGATCTAGCGGCTTGGAGGAAGACTAACATAAGCTCCACTTACTATCATTGGCTCGACGAGGTAAATCAAAACCACTAACTAGCTAACAAACACTATCAAGCCGTAGTCAACTTAACTCAGCCCATTTTCATGTATATGTTGCAGAACTTAAAGTCAGACCTGAGTTTGTGGCAGCTGGGAACTTTGCCTCCCGGGTTGATAGCTTTCCACGGCCATGTCCAGACCATAGATCCGTTCTGGCATATGCTTGGTCTCGGATACCAAGAGACCACGAGCTTTTCTGATGCTGAAAGTGCAGCTGTTGTTCATTTCAATGGAAGAGCTAAGCCTTGGCTTGATATAGCATTTCCTCATCTACGTCCTCTTTGGGCTAAGTATCTTGATTCCTCTGACAGGTTCATCAAGAGCTGTCACATTAGAGCATCATAATAATCACAAAACCAAAACTCAATTCATACGTTGGCTAAAACCCAGAGAAGAGATTCACAGATCAATACATAGGAGCAAACTTTTCTGCAAGGGAGTTTTTACTTTTTGACTTCTCTGGTCAAGATTCCCTCTTTCAGATCATGTTTTGCTGTCTTTTCAGTCTCTCCTGTTTCTAATTTTTTTGTACTTTCAAACTCATGGCGAGGAAGTAAAAACCCATTCTATGTATTAATGTAAGAAAACATAATGTGAGAGACGATCTGCCAAACTCTACTTAAATTTACATGTGAATAGATAACATTGAGCCAAGCAATTGGAGTTTACAATGCCATATCATTGTTCAACAGATAACAGTTACGACGACAACACCATAAAACGAAAGCAACGATAAGACTAAGAAAGCCGAGAAAGAGGAGAGCAAAATAAATGGAGACTTTTTTTTTCAGCGGAAGCAAGAACTAAACCAGTTGATGATTTTTCTCGAGGTTTTTGTCCCAGTTAAGCAACTGGTGGACGAAGGACATGATCCTGCGAAGTATCAACTGAAGCAGGAGGCATGAACTGCCACATGGCAACTCCTGGGTAACTGATGATTGGCACCATCTTGTTTCCGGGAGCTTGGCCTTGAGCAGAAGCAAAAGCAGTTGGCATCATAGGTGGAGCTGGGAAGAAGCTTGGTTGAGGAGCGTTCATGGCCTTCAGCTGCTGCTCCAGCTTCTCTTTCTCCGTCTTTAGCCTCTGTTTCTCATCCCGCAGCTCGTTTTTCTCAGTCTGATTGAGATCATAAGGAAACTAGTAAGCATTGGATGGTTTTATATGGAGAAAAGAGGATTACAAATCGAAGGAAATTTCACCTTTAACTCTTTGATTTTGTCCTGGAGACTTGAATTGGAGTCCTTCAGCTTCTGGGCCTCGCCCCGTAGCTGTGTCACCATGCGGACAGCATCGACCAAGATAGCTGCCTTGTCTGTTTTGGGAGGATTTCCAGGCTCCAAAATTGCACCCAATTCCGTAAACCTGTTATTCATTTAAAAAGCGGTAAGTTTCAATTCCTACAAGAGGAAAAAAGAAGGAAATACAAATAGAAAAAGATTACTTGTCATTCAGCCTGTCCCGTCGCTGCTTTTCTCTACATGCTTTCGAGCTAGTGGCAGAGGATGATTCACATCTCCCCCTGAGACAAGTAATAACCAAGATTACTTTTTCTGATACCTTGTCAAGCCAAAAATATTTCAAGAGAGCCAATACAGATCCCCTAACCAGTTAAACCATGAACCGATTTCCTAAAGTTTTCAATTTCTGGAAGTTGCTAGAGTTTCGTGGTTCAGTCAGTCTTTTGAATGAAGGGGTGGAGTTTACCAGGAAAAGCTTACCTCTTTTTGGAGCCAGGTTCCTTGCTGGCTTCTGAGTTTCCAGCAGAGCCATCAACCCCCACGCTGAACCAAAAAGAAATACATCGAAGCAACTAAGTTATTAGTATTACTACAATGCAAACAATCAAAGGGAATTACCAGAAATGGTTCTAACAACTATCTATCTCCAGAAAAAGCTCTGTAAATTTATACTCAACCATACAACAACTTACAACTGCTCCCTTCCAAGGAAGAAGATCTATTCAGAATATTAGCATCGTAAGGTCAAAACCAGCCACTCAGATAGAAGGCCCTATCCAAAAAAGGAATCTAATTCCCACCTAATAAAGTGATATAGATCAATCGATTCCGAAATCTAGAAACATGTCAGAAGTGCACTGAAAACATGCCAGGCACACACACAGTTGACTTTGTATAAACAAACCCAAGACCTCTCCTGAAGACTTAATATCATTTAACCAACTGTAAGGATATGGATATCTCACCAGCTAAAGAACCCAATTTTAAGCTTAAAAAGTACTTCCGATGATTAAGCTACTTAAACAATCCCAAAAACTTCAACTTAGCCAAGCAAATTACGAAGTCCGTTATTTTACTCTTGAGTCATTGTTTCTTCTGAAATCCAGTGACAAAAGAATCCGTTTTTGAGGCGGAGATGCCAACATGTGGGCAAGTAATTAGGCTTTACTTGATCAAATTGAGCGTTAAAAACTGTAAATTGAGATTAGTTACACACTCGCATGCCAGTACTGACCAATACAAATTCTTCAAGCAATTACACAAAGATGACTACACTAATTTCTCCCAAATCAATCTGAAGTTCTTAAAAAAAAACAGATCGGAACCCTAATTGAAGCACACAGATACAAGAAGGAAGAGAGCTCGTTATTAAACCTGGAATTTGAAGAAACGCCAATAGGTTGCTGGACAGGCCAAGAGAATCCTGGACCTTGGATGGTGAAACTTCCATAGTCGGCATCGATCAGGTCGCAAATCCAATTAGCGTTTTCGGGCGACACCATCTCCTGAAACTCCACCGGTGAAAAGAGGACAAAAATAAAGAGACGGCGAGGAATTATCACTCCCGGGGAATTGAATCTTCCCGGCGGCGATCAGCGAGATCCTGTTTGGGAAGAGGGAATTGAATTTCTGCCGTTAAATGTTTTTGGTACAAGGAACATAGAAGAAGAAGAAAACTGTTGGAGGAGACGAATTGAGGAATCTTGGAATCCAGAGATTAGAGTTGTTTTCACGCGCAGATTTCATTTGTTTTGGGCTTTCAAGGCCCATACACGATATCTAATGGTTTTTAATTCATACCCTTGTTTTTTTATGTGTTGTTACATCATCGTATTTATTTTAAAAAAAAACATCTAGGGTTTGCTTATCGAATATACCGTTTTATAGTTACTAATCAGTAATTCACAAAATGGTGATAATTAATAATATCAAAACCGGTGTTCACTTTTTTTTTTTTAATTTGATTGGTAGTTATTAACGTGATATATTATGTTTTTACTATTTACCGCAGCGGTAGAGGTCAACTACCAATTAAATCTAGTTTTTTTTTTTAAATGTTACCTCTTATCTTTTCTAATTATTTTAGTATCGCTTATTATTATTTTTTTTCCCGCTAAAACATTTTTGGATTTCTAATATCTTCGACGATATACATGTCATTACTTTTATCTTTTATTTTATTAAATAGTAATGTGTTTTTTATTTGGCCGATTAGCTTTTAACAAATTGATAATTATTTCTGATCAGGTTGGTTGGATTGGATCGAAATTATTCGAGAACATGGTTGGATGGTCCTTTGGTCGTGATCTAGGAGATCATATTCTTCTGCTTCCTCCCGTACATACATGAAAATTCCTTCAGAATTTGTAACAAAAGGAGTCAAAAATATTCGTATGTAATATATATATAATATAGGTCAATATTCTGGTATTATTTTAAGTTATAGTGTTTTTCTAACTGTAAAAATTTCAAACGAAGGTCAAACGATACACAACATAATATTTTTACGTATTGGTATCATTTGATAAATACATACATAACATATTTTAGCAAAGCAAAAAAAAAACAAAAATATATTATACACATATATAGCTATACAAACATTTTTCTTGTTTTAAGATAACATTAATAATTTATTTTTCTTCTTTCTCAAAAAAAAAAAAGATAATCTTAATATTTTAACTATTCCAACTAGCATTGGATTATCTATTAGTGTCAACTTTTTAAAATATAAATATAAGATTCCCATCGTTATCTCAGGTTCAAATCCAAAATTTTACAATATATATTTTTCCCCCACAAATTATACAATAGCATCTCTTTTGTTTTTCTTTTTAAAGAAAACCAATACTCAAATTCATATAATAGCGTCGCTAGAGTTTTCGCATTTGGGTAAAATTTTGCATAAATGTATCACGTAGAAGTCAACTTATTTTCTTCCAAAAGCATAAGGAAAGCTAAATTGATAAATAGACCTATCAACTACTGATCAGGGATATCCCTCGATACACCGTAGGTATATTCTCTAACTATATTTATACTAATTAATTAGCATATTTCTATTAAATTATTTTATATGTTCATGGTCTTCCTCTTGTTGTAGGTTTTCACTACTATTATTTTAAAACAAAAAAAAAAAAAAAATTTCTCTACTATTATTTGAAAAAAACACACAAAAAAGTCGATATCTATTCTAGCATCGACCATAAAAGAAGATAGGAACACAACTTTTTTTCTACGAAAGCTAATTATGTATATTAAACTATTATCCATATTAAATACAATTTTAAATGTCAATATGTGAGTCGTCGTAAATAAAAACTAACGAAATCTATACTTAACACAAAGGGATAAGTTTTAGCAACAAAAAAAAACACAAAGGGATAAATTATGATCGGCTAATCCAGTTGCCTTTAGTTTGATTAATAATTATGTATGCAGAAGTGGCGTTGTATATCAACTTGAATATGTATAATAAACTTCAATATGCTGAATCAGATGTTAATTTTATATATATACAAACAAGATTTACAAAAATATTTAAAAGTTTGACTTATTCTTTTCCCAAGTTCCCTGGAGTGGTGGAGGCATGAATTGTGCCATGGTTCCAGATGTTTTTTAGTTTATTATCTACTAGAAGGAATTCAACAGGGGTTGACTATACCATACAATACTTTATGGATTTTATAGGCAATATTCTTTAAATTGTCAATATATCCAGAAAATTAATCGATTACGTGTTAGAAACTGATAAGATTTATCGGGTTTAGTGAATTATCAAATGACTAACAGAAGAAATTAAAACAAAATATTTATACTTTAAAAAAAAAGATGGTGGACCATCCGAAGTACTAGAAATTTATAATATTTTTGTGTGATAATACTGATATATTAAAAGTTCATTTTCGAAATGATGAGCTTTTATCTTAACGAATCATTTTTTTGTAGACGCAAAACCATTAAGTATCATGTATGTTGAGTTGTTGACAATGGTGGACATATGGCAAAATCATTTTGAAAAAAAAGTTAATACATTTCCATGGGTTAAAATAATTTGGTACGTTTCTTTTCTCCGTTTCAAAATATAACATGTTTTAGCTAAAATTTGACACACCAATACCACATTCAAATCGAAATGAATATAATGATAACACAACAACCTTATTAACAAAATAATCACTGGACTACAAGTTGGATTTTTTGTACATATTCCACTATACAATGTCTATAACAATCAGAAAACAAACATTTATTAAAATCAAGTAGTTGTAATCAAGTAAGTTTTCATGTTGATCAATGAAACACTTTGTTCCCATTCTCGAGTCTCAGTTCAAGAAAATCTGGTCCTTTTACTAAAACAGAAATCTTAATCATTCATATCAAAACATTGACCAAAACACTACCATTAGACTTCTACACCGGGTTAATTGATGAATAACAAAGAGAAATAAATATTTTGAATCCCAGAAAGAAAAAAATATTAATATGAATCCAAACATCAACAAGCAAAAATCTACTTATCCAGAAAGAAAAAAATTACAGAAACAACAGAATATTTAAAATGCTAAACCAAACTATACAGATTACAACAAAAGGTCTTTTGTGTTTTCCCGTTAGAATCATCCCATCCTTCAATCAAGTCGTGTGACCATATTTTAAGTACAAACATTCATATTATTAACTTAAAAAATGATGCCTTAGCTTCAATCATCTCTCTCTTTGTCTCATCCAAGGCTCAAACGATCCAATGGCAATGGCTTGATGTTAGTTTGCCTACGCGGAGTTCCAATCTCACAAGCATTCACTCTCGCAGCGAATCTAAGCGAGCAGAGACTCTCGCCGGTTGAAGAAGATTCCGGTGCAATGTTCACAAACATTAGAGTCTTTGAGTCACCGCCTAAGCAAGGCTGAAATTACAAATGAAACATAGTTTCTTCATGAGGCACAATTTAAGAAACAAAATCTTTTGGTGGCCAGTGTTTTGTAAAGTAGTTTAGTACCTGGAGAAGATAAGTGAGCTTCGAGTTTCGGAATGGTACATGATCTTCTTTCTTTGCTAAGGCGAAAATGACATCGCCTAGAGATGACAAGCTTTTGTTGATTGCCTAAAGAAAGAGAGAAAGAATGTTTTATAAGCTAAAATTGCAAGAAAAACCATAATCTTGTTATATGTTTTTAAAGAACTTACTTGAGTTTCTTTAAGCCTATCTCCGGTTGATCCACTCTTCGATAAACGCTCACTCCCCGCAAGATCAATCAGGTTCAAGACCCCTTGTACTTGTTGCTCAGTGCTCTGTAAAAAACAGTTTGGTTTATAAGACAAAACAGAAATCAAGCTCTATAAGAAAGAAACAAAAAAAGGCCGGTTTGGTTAATAAATACCTCGTTGACACCGGAGATTCTTAGTGTGAAAACAAAATGGCTTCTTGATGATTGTTCGTTCATCTGAGTCTTCCCTACCGATCTAAAACCAGAAAGAAAACAACTTTTACAAAAAACCGAAAATCTTGACGGCCAATTTGTTCATAAATCCTTAGTTTGGAGTTATTTGAAATGGGTTTTACTTGCAGCTACTCACCTGTTACGAGCAGCGTGATCTAAGAGAAATGAAACCTCTCGGGAGCTCTTGACATCCAAAATAGTAAGCTCGGCGACATGTGTGTTCCCATGAGCATCATGCTTAATAGCATGTTTCTGTGGAGACACGCCGTTGTCTGCTCTTACTGCTTCTTTATTTGTTGACAAGAGATCTCGGATCGTTTCATTGTATATTTCCAACATAGATACCTACACATATGAATCAAGACTATGATAATCATCATATCTATTCTAACCACTAGGATGTATCTTACTTAGTGCTAACTAAAGACAAGATCAAGAAAACACACCTGCAATTCGTATTTCCAACCCTGAGATCGAAGAGACTGCCTCGTTTCAAAGATTTGTTCCAAACACCGCGGGATCAGTCCTTTTTCCTCAGGATTCCCTGGTCTGCCCATCATAGTGTAAGTCTTTCCTGAACCCGTTTGTCCATATGCAAAAATGCATACCTGCCCAATGAATTACATCGGTTTTAATTACTACAACAAACAGCGACACACATAGCATTATGCGCCATATGCAGATTTTGGTTACCTTGTAACCATCGAGAGCACTCTGAACAAGTTGAGAGATCTCTGTGAAAACGTCTTCTTGTGATGCATTTGGCACAAAAACCTTATCAAATGTGAAAGAATGCTTTTGCGCTGTTCATAGCAAAAACACATCAAATGTTAAAATTTGTGTCATTTCTGCAAGAACCACGTTTTTTGCAGAAGTTTTTTAGTTCCATACCATTTTGGATCAGGTCAATACTTCGACCAAGTGCTTCTAGAGATGTTGGGTAAGAAATGGTTTTTCCCTCATCACCATTATTCTCTCCAGGCAATAGAGGTCTAACTCTACAGAACACACGTATGTTGCCTTTCAACTCCTGCAACATGAGAATAAACCGGGATCGGTCAAGCTTACACAAAGGGGAAGAAAACAAAATGTGGCAAAGGTTAGTTAAGCGGATCATACAAGAATAGTATTGTGCAACTTCTTCCTTAGTTTTTCTCCTTCAACGAGTTTAAGCTCTGCTTCTTCTACGCGACTTTTCAGATCGATAATGGTTTGCTTCTGGTCTTCAAACTCATTCATTTTCTCAAAGGTAGATAGATCAGACATCTAAACCATAAGCAATCAAGAATGGTAGTAAAAACTTAAGAACTTGTCAAATCTAATATAGTCATTTGTTATCTGTAACTCGAGAATGTGATGAAACCTGCAGTCTCCTATCAGTAGATACTAGTCGATCTTGCAACTCTCGTATCTGGCTACTCTGCGAAGAACACGTGGTCTGGACCAAAAAAAATTTACATCATCTTAATAAAAACAATCTGCAGTAGATTTTTGCAAGAAATTATAAGAGGATAGGAAACCTCGAGCTCGGTTATGGTGTCTTTGAAGTCATTATACTTGGTTGCCTCGTTTTGTAAGGTTTTTACTTCCATTAAATGGCGATCACGGTCATCTTTAGCCTGCTGAAGCTCGACCTTGAGACTCGCAATCTCGTTTACCAATTCAGCTTTCTGCTTCATGATATCATCTTGAGAGGCCTAGCAACAAAACAAGACACTCAATCATATTCTGATCAAACTTCAAACATTTACTACCATTGGTCAAATAAAACAGAGCAATCAATCACCTTAGAAGCAGCAAGCTGATCCTGCAATGCTGAAAATTGACCCTTTAAGTTGCCAATATTTTCGACAATGGCAGTCCGTTCTCTCTCGCCGCGTTTTATAGTTTCGTGAGCTTCATCAAGATCACCTTGTAGCTTGCTGTTATAGAGCTGCAGGCTTGAGTTATACTCTTGCAACAGTTTGTACATGTCATTTACCGATTGTATCTGAGCAAAACCCCAAAAAGACGATCAACATTAGTCAAAATTAGGTGACCACAATTTTCCATTTCAGATCTTTTTAGTTTTACTCACCCTCTGATTAGCCGTTTGAAGATCTCCTTGTGCTTTTCCTAGCTCTTCTGTGAGACCAGCTTGTGCCTTTTCAACAGCAAGTCTTGCTTCTTTCTCTTTTCCAAGAGAATCATTTGCGGCCTAAAGAGAACATATCGAGTTAAAACCGACAAATATTTATTAGACACAAGTATTTTAACTAGAAACTAGCTGCTTCTTACCAACTTCTCTGTTTGTTCCTTGGCAAGTTGAATTTGAACAGATGCAAAATTCTTCCTCAGTTCCTCAATTATCATATTCAGCTCCTCTTCCTTGTTTTTCAAACTAACCTCTGCCATCAAATTGCAATCATATAAAGTTTAAAATCCCAAAACTTCGAACGGAAACATTAAACAACTAAAAATCTAATTTGGAAAACGCACCCATGTCAACACAATGCTTCTCATTCAATTCCAACGCGTTCTTCAACTTCTCTTGCTCAAAAGCGTAATCCAACTCGAGTTCTTGAAACCATCTAATGCAAAGTCTAAGTCTTTTTATATAATCCATCATATTCTCGCATCTCTCCTGCAAAATCAACCACCAAGAAGAACATTTTCAAATTCAAGCTAACTAATTCGAACCAAACAGAGTTTCTACCGAAAGGGCCAAATACATAAACAAAAGTCATTAATGCTTATCAAACAGACAAAACTATTTTGGTCCCACAAATTGTCTTATAACAATCAAATCTTCTTCAAATATCAACAGATCAAAGTCTTGAATGCTATTGCCAAATAAAGATCCCACAGATTCCCTTATAACAATCAAACCTTCTTCAAAAAAACAACGGATCCAACGAGAAAAGCCAGTAAAACTACTTTACAGTTCAAATCTTATTTTGCTCAAGATTTAGCAACTAAACTTTAATTAATAAGCTTCTTCATGACCACAACCCAATCAAATTCAAGCATCAGTCATATTATCAAACAATTTATCTACAATAGATTCTTTTTTACCTCATCAAAACTTACATTCACATGAAGAATTTTAGATTCAGGTAAAAGAAAAAAATTGATATATTTAATGAGGTGCAAAAAAAAGTAGAAACCTTGTAGTTGAACTTGCTCTTGTACTTGATTCGCTCATTAAGAAGAGCTTCAACGTCTTCTCTTGTGAACTCAACAGGACCATATTCAGATCCCGCCGTGCTCGCCGGAGCACTGTTCGGCGTCAGATCTTTTGACCCATTCGCCACCGGAAAAGCTGACCGGACTCTTCCATTGTTTGCCATCGCCCCCACCATAACAAGGGGATAAAAAATTGTTCTCTTCTTGTTACCTAATTACTTCAAATTTCTCTCTTCTCTGCCAATCAAACCATAAACCTGCAAAAAGGGTTTGTTTTTATCTCTTATTAGAGATCTTTAGAAAAAGAAAAATGATAAATTGAGTAAGAGATTAAATGGGAAAAAGGAAGGAAACCCGTGAAGAAGAAGGGGTTTTAAATTCAGTAACTAAAAACATTGATTTGAACGAAAAACACAACATTTTCAAAAGAGAAAAAAAAAACCAAAGATTGAAACTTTAAGAGAGAAGAATAAAAAGTAAAAGAAACCCACTGATCTTAAGGAGAAGAATGAATGTGGATTTCAGAGGAAAAACATGCCCAGATTTGCAAGGAGATGGAAAAGATAAAACGAGGACATTTGGCATTTAATAGGGCTTTGTGTCCTTTGTACTAAAGGATTTGGGTTTAGAAATGGAGGCACGTTTCAGTTTGGTTCATCTAGTCTCTTGCTGCTGGCTACTTCTTTTCTATATTTGTTGTTTGAATGTTCAGAGAGAGAAAGAAGGAGAGATGAACGTGGGGCCGTTGATTGGATCTGAAGTCACCGAGGTGATGCAATCACAACCGTTGCTTTATTAAGCAGCAAAGAAAAATTGGAATAAAATGTTTAATGTTAGGACTAGGGGCAGTGGGATAAGGTTAGTGAACTTATTATGACTTTAATCCATACACCAAAAAATTCTGAATATTTTAAAAAAAAAATAAATCGAATTTAAGGAGAACATTCTCGGATTTTTTTTTTACGTCAAAGAAATAAAACAAGATTTTACAAAAGATTCATATATGAAAACATCTTGTATATGGAAAAAATGAATTGTCGAGGATTTATTTTCCCAGTTAAAAATTTCATTTACATAATTGTTAAAAAAAAAAAAATTTGCTCAAACAAGTTTTTTTTTTAAATAAAACAAAAGTGAAAACTATATTCATGAAATGGCGAAAAACACTATATTAATGAAACTATCTGTCAGTTTTTTCAAAGTTTTTTAAAATATCAATTTTATGTTTTATTATTTAAAACACCAAATTCGAAAGTCTAAGCTAATGAGATTTTGATAATTGCCCCATAATTTAAGATGGAATCTTCTTGTTGGGTTTTAAACAAAGATGTAAAATATCTTACCATAGGTTGTATCGGTTATCTCACGGATTTAATATAGGAAATTAAATAAACCAATAACAATTAATTAAAAAATTAAGAAAAGCTAACAATAACGTGTCGGTAAAATGTGATACGTCAGCATTTTTAGACAAGAGATTCCTTTCAGGAAAAAGTGGATATTTTATCTTGCCGAAATTACCCTTAGCATCGCTCCAAAGGTTGTTCAAAGCAGTCACGTTTCTGGTTTGAAAAGGTATGGGCTAAAATTGTCCGAATGAAAAAAATTGTCTTTTGTCGTGTAATTCTTAGATTCTGTCTCAAACCCTGACGATATGTCAAATTTTCATGTGAAAATATGTAAACACTAATGGTCCGACTAACTTTGACCGTTGATATATCGTCGTTGATGTGGTATGTGAAATTGATGTAAAATTGACGTAATTAAAGTATTAAGCAGTGAATTAAAACGACTTGTGAGATACAGTTTCTTGGATGAATCATACTATATAATGTACATGCGATTACCTTAATAGAGTCGCAATTCAAAATAATATTAAAATTTTCAATTTTTGGTTGTTGATGTTTGTGGATGGTGACATAGAGACATTTAGTGCATTCGAGACGCACTAATCATTTTTCAACTTTATACACTAAAAATATTCCTAAATCGGATATTGGAATAAACAAAAAGAAATAAGAATTCATTAGTCTGTTTAATTCCATAATGTTGTAAACTTTGTGATTCACCATTTCTATTTTTAAACCGTTATGTAAATAATTTTGTGATTATTGACAATTTGAGATAGATTTTGGACAGTATGCATGTATTCAGATTTATAAATATATTATAACTGGATAAAGCACATACTACTTTATGCAAAGGTGATTAATAGGGTGATGCAAGGATCATGCCAAATCTGATACAGTCAAACTATAAAGTATATAATTAGAATAATTATTATTAAAAAATTGTATTAGACTATGGGCTTTTGTAAAAATCGTGGCATCAAATATCAAGTTGAACAAGTCTGGAACTCCGAGTTAGCAAAATGGTATAATATTTACGCATTTCATAGTTTATTGTCCAAAAAACAATATCTGAATTTTTTATGATATGTGGTCTGCATGTAGCTTATATCTGAATTTTTATTGTTAGAACTTAGAAGAAGTGGTCTCCATTGGATTATCCGATTGAATAAGAAAATATAGCTAAAATTAAAAAAAGACGTTAATTGAACCCCGAAACCTTTTTTTTAGCACTATCTTAGAATTTTTAATATTTTGTTATAAATGATATTGATATTAGAAGCGTACGTTAAGCTATTTGAATTCGATATAGTTGTGAGTTGTGACTCCAAGTTATTATGTATACAGATTGTTTATAAGAAGTAAAATACTAATATCCACGTCGTAATCTCATGACAAATAAAAACCATGTTTATTTAATATATTTTCACCTTAATATAAGAATATGTTTCAGTGTTTCATATACAATTTTAGTCCCTCAATTGCGTCAAATGGGTGCCAAGTATTTTTTTTTGTTTTCCTTTTGTCTTTGCAACTTTATTGGAACGTGAATTAGTTCATCGCAGACTTCAGCGTTAAGCCATGATTAATTTACTCCCTCTCATCTATCTGAATCAAATTATATAGTCAAAACAATTTGGAACTCAATACAATATTTTTGAATCATATCTTACAGAATAAAAAAAAACCATTTTTTTACCAAAAAAATAACTAAATTTTGTTACAGCAGATTGTAATTAACGATCTACTATTTGCAACATATTAATTTAACAATTTATAAACAGGCGATCTAATCTATAGTATACATGAAGACTCAAAAATCAAAATACATAATGTGAAATTTCTTACATATTTTCAAAAGTATTAAATCCAAAATGTAGGTGTATAAATGTTTAATCTATTGAGCAACTCCAAGATAATGATATTTTTCAGGCAGTTGCTTATTTTCTTTTGTCTGAAAATTTTCTATATATATAAAAGCTAGATGTTAAGGAAATGCAACAAACACTTCACACGAACAAAAAGTTGTTGCCAAATCTATTTTTAATTTATGGTCGAGAGCTCCAAAGTTTTCGTCTAAAGTCATTTTCTCACATCAAACTTAGACCTACTTCCTCTGTTAAAAGAATAGTTTAATACTGTTCTGTTATATACTTAACTTGCTCCACTAACACACTATGAAAACCATTAAAGAAAAGACAAATTAACAAATTACATTTGTTTTTCATTTCCAATTCGAGCCATTTCAAAATCGAGGAAATTGTACAGAGTTTTGAAATCTCTAAAATACCAAAATGTTAAGTTTAATTGTATGGAGATTTCAATTTCATTCTTTGGAAAGGAAGAAAATGAAATGTCTAGTAGTAGTAATCATCATCTAAACCTATATCTCATACTTTTCCTTTTTATTTTTAAATATTATGTAAAACAAATAAGTGGTCCACTTTGTAGTTTTTTTCTGTACCTCTCTACACAATAATAATTACTCTTATGTCAAATAATCGGTAAATCGACCTCACGCATCTATTAAGACTATATATATTATATAGAAAGGTTAAATTGGGCCATTGCAGGCGTAAGTGGGAAATGCTTACAAAGTAAAATTTATAGGATGGAAAGAATTTTCAGATCTGGTATAGATTGATATAGTTTTTTTTTAACTCAGGATTGGTATAATTTAATAATTTTTTTAATCGTACATTTAGAGTTTTCTAGTGTAATTCCATTCTGCATCTGCCTAAACAGTTCATACTTTGGTTTAGAGTCGATGACTTTTTAGACGTGTGTGTATACAGGAAAAGATATACGTAGAACATATTTGTTTCAAAGTTAATCGAAAACTAAAACAAACCTAGCTACTTAAATACTAATAAAACTGAATTTCCCTATTTTGTAGCTAGTAGTTTTTTTTTTTTATGGTATCAAGTAGCTAGTAGTTATTGATATGAGACAATAATTCGTTTGCATTTTGTTTTATGTTCAACCGAGAATGAAAAATGCCGATGAATATTTGAATGTAATCACATTTATGTGGAAACAAGGGATTCAGTACATAATGGGAGAACTGCTTCTATTGGCGATGACAAAGTAACGTACGTTACTACGTGTAACTAATTTTTAGAAATAATATTTCAAAAAAATTTCAATATATATATAAAGTGAGAAGTTAGAATCCAATGATAATACATTAATGTTGTCTAACCAAAGAGAAATATAGTTTGTGACATGTTCATGTTTGCGTCGGTTATATTAGTCATGAATTAGGAATGGCTCTTTTTTTTTTAACATAATTAGGAATGGCTCTTGCAACGTCCTAAGCATACAATGATTTTTTTTTTTTGAGAAAAGTTTTACTAAATACAATGATTTTTTATGTTCTGTTATTGATAAGCTTTTGGTATACGATCGTTTCTCTAATGTCTCAATATCTGTTGAAATTCAGATAAAGAAAAAATAATTTTGCCGCTTTTTTTGCATATTATAATTTTTTGTTTAATTATAGCTCGTTTCATTTTATTATGAATCTAAATAGTGGCAATTAAACAATTAAAGGGACAAAAAGAGATCCAGCAATATAATATTCTTTGATTGAAAAAAAGAGTTACTGTTAATAATTTTTTCTTCTTTTTGCGAAGATTAATATAAGAAACAAAGAAAGAAAATCTAGATTTTTCATGCAAAAATAGTAGTTAAAGGCAAGTATGTAACTGGTTTTTTTGTTGATCTGTTTGGTTTTCTTTTATTTACTGTATGCATGTATAAGTAATGTTGGTTGCACACACAAAAAAATGTATTAAGTAATGTTATAATATGTAGGGCCCATTAAAACAAGCTCCATTTTCGTTTGGGCAACAAAACTAGGTGTTTGGTTAAAGCCCATATGAGAAAACTAAGGATAAAATAGAACTAAACCAAACCGATCCAAACTAAAAAACATACTCTATATACAACTTAATCGATTAAAGTTAACGAAAAGCCTTCTTCAAAGATGGTGGTCTGGGAGAGAGCGGCTAAACAAACAAGTTAAAAAAGTTTATATAATATACGTTTAGTAGAAGTCGTACTCTGATGCTCAGAACAAGGATTCAAGTGTTAGGATTATAAATATCAAAATGCTACCCAATGAATCGGAAAAATGAGTTTTTGTAGTGAATCATGATGATTTAGATGTCACTCCGAAAATCTAAGTGTTTGAGAGTTTTACGGGAGCTCGTCGAAATATCATATATGAAATTCCAAAAGTATTTGGATTCGCTTTAAATGCAAACTAAAAAATTATTTTATAAATTTTATTTGATCCGGATACATATATCTCAGATTATCTGACCCCAAGGTTGGTATAGAGTTCTTGATAGATGAGATATGATGTTGACATTTATACTCATGTCATGTCAGTAGATAGTTGCACACAAGGAGATTGGCGAGCGAAAAAGCCTTTAATTATTAAAAAAATCAAGTTACCACAATTTCAAAACAAATTTATCAAAAATATCATAATCTACTAACTTTTTAGAAACTAAGAAAATACTTATATATTTTCTCTTTTTTACTTTTCACTTTTTTTCTTTTTTACTTTTTATTTTTTATTTCTCTCTTTCTATTTTATTTATTTTTTTTCCTCTTTTTTTCATTTGCTTTTTTTTCTCTCTTTTTAACTATACAAATCAATTTTTTTATTTTTTTTTCACTTTTTTTATCCACGAAAATTATTATCGACAATAACTATTGTTCATGACATACAAATATATACATATATAATTTTTATTGTCAACCATCATCAATTTATTATTAACGGTATAATTATTGTCCACCATCGTTGAACGTACATAAATTATTGTCTATTTATTTCTTTCAACTAATAGACAAGTACAATTTTAGTAAAAGTATTCAAATATATTGTCTATGTTGTAAATATATTGAATACAGACATGTTAAATTTGTGTCCACAGTAACAACAAATATGAAAATTCTCAAACATATATATTATTTATGTATATATGGATCCACAATTTTAAACAAATAAGTAAATAAATAAAAACATTTTTATCTTTCTTACTTTTTGTCACTTTCATATATATATATATATATATATTTTTTATATGATTGTGGTAGTTTTAAAAAAGTTGTGGTAGTTTTGAAAATGTTTTTTAGAATGTAATATTTTTTAAAATATTTTTTCTAAATTGTGGTATATCTCATAAGAATCCCTTTAAAAAATATAACATTCAAAGGTTTGAGTTACTCCCTTGTTTCGAAGACCACTCTTGAATCTAGCCTAACTTTAGCTTCGGTCTTTATGGAGATCATGAAACTATTAACCCTCTTTCGTCGGCCTTGGCTATTGAACCCGGCTCGGGGGGAAATATCTTATTGCTTAGCCGAGATAGTTTATAATTTGGTGGATCTTGGATGCTCTAATTCATTAAGGTGGAGGATTACTTTTAATAATTTTCATACGAGTGATGACATGGACTTTAAGATGATACGCTTTCCTGCATATATATGATAAAAAGGTGTTATATATAAAGTAAAAAAATTTCGTATAGTCATGAACTAGTCATGGTTTATTCGTGGTTTCTTGAAAAGTCACGGAAAAAACCATGAAAAAGCCACAAAAAACAACAAAAAAACCACGAAAAAACCAAAATAGCTACGAAAAAAATAAGTCACGAGGCTATAGCCACGAAAAATTTTTGTGGCAATTCTGTGGCTATAGCCTCGTGGCGCTTATCATTTTTCGTGGCTATATGGATATTTTTCGTGATTTTTTCGTGATTTTTCTGTGGCAAGAAAGTGGCTATATGAAATTTTTTTTCTAGTATTTAGAAATTAAGTTTTTACTTTATAGAATTTGTTTCACATCGAAGTATTATAGAATGGGTTGAGAAGGCCAACTGAATCCCTTAACTGAATCTGTGGAATAGGAATTATAAATAAAACAAAAAAACAAAACAAAAAAGCATCCACGAGAAGAATATGGCGACGGAGGAGCATAAGTATATGACGTGGGCGGATAATTCCCGCTATGAGGATGAGTACTGGCATGAAGTGGCGAAATCCGATGTAATTCTTTAGAGAATTTTTCCATGATTGTGATTTCTTGAATTGTTTCACCATAATTATTATTAACCCTAACTCTAACCCTACTTTATTTTGTTGATGGGTCTCTTAGGGTTTCGATGCTGACTATGAAAGTCCAATAGTACTTCTCGGTCTACTGCTTTCCTATGACTGTCAACTTAGTAATCGTTTTCCTTATCCTCTCATGGTCGAGCGTTATGCTTTGTTGGGGCTTCATCGTTACAATATGTTGGAGGTAATTCAAAATATACTCTCCTCTCTTTTGGTGCTTTATCGACATGCATGCTCTGTTTTATATATATATATACAACATTCAATTTTCTCTCTTCATTTGTCGACAGGGGACACACATCGGGCTCACTGCCCTAGAGAAATTCAACAGGACAATGAACTCTACGTCCTCTTACTACTTTACTTTTCTTGCACGCGATCCAGCAGCTACACCATTGCCGAAAACCTTTCAGTTTCAGGTTCGAGTTGATGAACAACGATATGGCTCTTTCGATTTGACCGTCTCTATTGCTAGACCTAAAAGAGATCCAAATGAAGGTGACTTGTGGTGCCTTTTTTCTTTCTTATTTTTATACAAGTCGAGTTTATATAATCAAATCTCACACTTGCTGATTATTAATGTTGCATAGCGGCCACCACCGCCAAGGAGCTCTTCACACCTCACTTTCATGGTGGTGCAGTCGCGGATGGGGTCTTCTACGGTGCATTGCATGATTGGCCGTCAGATGATGCTTTGAATGACACTAAACGGTTTTACGTGGTAAAATTATTATTGTTATTAAGACATAACTTCAGTTTTGTTTTGCTCATGAGATCAATGAAGCAGTTATATACGTGTTTCTTGCCTTTTTTTTCAGCCGAAGGAATCAGAGTGGCAAGCCACTGATTGGATTTCTCTATATTTGGAACTTTTGATTTGTTCAAGTGATAGAGATGTAAGTAGTTTTTTTTTTCTTTTGCATATCAATGACATACCATGAGTGACACTCTTTGTAATAATTTTTTTTTTTTAAAATGAATGTTAAATTTATTTAAACCAAAAAAAAAAAAAATTACAAAAAATGTAACTAATATTTGAGAGTTTTTAATTGAGTTCAAAACAGAGCATAAGACAAAAATAAGGATTTAGAGAAAATTGTGTCTGAGAATGATCGGTGTATGTCGAACCACATACCCAATCCTTCATCATACTTGCAATCCCCCATGGCTCTCCATGGCTCATATTGAGCTCAATCGATTTTGCACAAATTTCGCACTCTTGGTAATAATTATTAACACCAAAAATTTTGTTGCTCAGACAGTGCAGATTGTTCTTTCCCAGTTACAGATTCTGAAAGTGGCCATATAAACTAAGGAAGAAGATGTGAAGCCGCCGAATGAGAGACTCAATGCCAAAATTGCACATGTCTACATCACTTTTAAGGGCTTGGCCAAGTCCCGACGGCTTGTTGAGGTTGGTGAACATGTTGAACGCAAAGCTATAATTAGAAGAGTCCTCAGTGCGGATTCGGGATGCTTGACTCTCTTGGGTAAGTTTTGGAGTGGTAAAGATACTGAGCAGTGCTCTGTGGCTATCCGGAGTGGAGAACAAGCTCAGAGTTCTGAAAAACGATTTCACTTAGGCTAGACATTTAGCCATGGTCGCCTGCATAATGACAAGATCCATTTGAAAAGAGAATGTTGATCAGATAATTAAGCTAAAGCTATTTTGTGTATTTGGATTGTCCAGGTGGATTTGTTTTGTGTTTTCGTATATTTATGACTTGATTAAACACCAGGAAATGAGACAATATAACAACTAGGGAACTAATGTACTCAATGTCATATCCTTACCTTAGGCTATATATGGGAAGTTTTCCTATCTTTTTTTTTCTTTAGTTGGTTTATCTCTTTATTCTACTACTTTGTTCATCACATATCTTTGAAACTGTATCCTGTAGGTGGATTATATATATCTCAACTGCCAATCTGTTTTCAGATTTCACTCTTCTGAATTAGGTATATATTTTTATATGCAATGCCTACATGCACTACATTTTTATCACTTTCTTTTATCATCAACGATTGGATCTCTCTAAGACAAGAACCGCCGTACGAGTTTTCGATCAAATATATTATATACGCATTTATATAGTATCATTCATAGTCAATGTGTGTCCACCACAGAAAATCATTACATGTCATTCTATAACTAAGAAAAAAATTCAACTTAATACTCATCATCAAGGCCACATGAGATTTAAAACTTGTTCTTAGAAGTAATCTTGGGGATTTTGATCTCTAAGAAAGAGTAGTCGTCTTTGTTGGAATAGTGTTGTGCAACTTCTTCCTTAGTTTTTCTCCTTCAACGAGTTTAAGCTCTGCCTCTTCTACGCGACTTTTCAGCTCGATAATGGTTTGCTTCTCGTCTTCATTAAATGGCGATCACGGTCATCTTTAGCCTGCTGAAGCTCGACCTTGAGACTCGCAATTTCGTTTACCAATTCAGCTTTCTGCTTCATGATATCATCTTGAGAGGCCTAGCAACAAAGCAAGACACTCAATCATATTCTTATCAAACTACAAACATTTACTACCATTGATCAAATAAAACAGAGCAATCAATATATTAAAAGGTGATCTTGATGAAGCTCATGAAACTATAAAACGCGGCGAGAAAGAACGGACTGCCATTGTCGAAAATGAGTATTAAATCCAAAGTATAGGTGTAGAAACGTTTAATATATTGACTAACTCCAAGATAATGAAAATTTTCAGAGAGTTGTATGAAAAATTTATGCATGAAAGCTAGATGTTAAGGAAATGTACCAAAACACTTCACACGAACAAAAAGTTGTTGCTAAATCTATTTTTAATTTATGGTCGAGAGCTCCAAAGTTTTCGTCTAAAGTCATTTTCTCACATCAAACTTAGACCTACTTCCTCTGTTAAAAGAATAGTTTAATACTGTTCTGTTATATACTTAACTTGCTCCACTAACACACTATAAAAACCATTAAAGGAAAGACAAGTTAACCAATTACATTTGTTTTTCATTTCTAATTCGAGCCATTTCAAAATCGAGGAATTTTTCAGAGTTGAAATCTCTAAAAATACCAAAATGTCTAAGTTTCATTGTATGGACATTTCAATTTCATTCTTTGGAAAGGGAGTCTAATAATCATCATCTAAACCTATTTTAGGAACATCAATAAATCTGTATCTCATACTTTTCCTTTTTATTTTTTAATATTATGTAAATAAGTGGTCCACTTTGGAGTTTTTTCGGTACCTCTCTACACAATAAGAATTACTCTTATGTCACCTAATCGGTTAATCGACCTCATGCATCTGTTATATAGAAGGGTTACTTAAATCGGGGCATTGCGCGTAAGTGGGAAATGCTTACAACGTAAGATTTGTAGAATGGGAAGAATTTTGAGATCTGGGATGCATTGATATAGTTTTTCTTTAACTCAAGATTGATAAAGTTTAATTATTTTTTTACTCGTATATTTAGAGTTTTTTTATAGAAAGAAATTTAGAGTTTTCTAGTAATTCCATTCTGCATCTGCCTAAACAGTTCATACTTTGGTTTAGATTCGATGACTTTTTAGACGTGTACATGTGTGTATACAGGAAAAGATATTCGTAGAGCAAATTTGTTTCAAATTAATCGAAAACTAAAACAAAAACATTTAATACAAATAAAACCGAATTTCCCTTTTTGTAAATAAAACTGGGTACCTCTACAAGTAGCTAGTAGTTATTGATATGAGACAATAATAAATAATTCGTTTGCATTTGCCATTTTGTTTTATGTTCAACCGAGAATGAAAAATACCGATGACTTTTTTGTGGAAACAAGGGATTTATCAGTACATAATGGGAACTGCAATTGGCGATGACAAAGTAACGTAACGTATGTCTACTACGTGTAACTAATTTTTACAAATAATATTTCAAGAAATTTTCAGTATATATATAAAGTGAGAAGTTAGAATCCAATGATAATACATTAATGTTGTCTAACCAAAGAGAGATGTAGTTTGTGACATGTAGTTCATGTTTGCGACAGTTACATTAGTGATGAGTTAGGAATGGCTCTTATTCTGTGTACAAAGAATCTAGATTGATAAACTTTTGGTATGCGTTCGCTTTAAACTTGAGCGGATCTCTAGTGTCTCAATATCTGTTGAAATTCAGATAAAGAAAAAAAATTATGCCGTTTTTTTTCCATAATATAAGTTTTTGTTTATTATAGCTCTTTTCATTTTATTATGAATCTAAATAGTGGCATGTAATTTGATAAATTGATGAGAGTAAAAATAAAAAAGATGTTTAGGAATAATTATTATTATACTTTCATGAAAATAATGTTACAAAGTGCATTCTCTTATTTAAAGACTAGATTAGGATCCGCATGATATGCGGGTTTTTAATAATATTTTTATTTACATATAATTAATATATAAAAAAGTACTCATTGTAATATATATTTATATAATTGATGAATAATATGTGAGTTTTACTAATAATTGTATTTATATATAATTAAGAAAATAAGTAAATATTTGCATACTAATACGACGATAAACACAATTTTGATCTAATTGATATAGAATTAAATAGCTTTAATCGACTTTTTAATCCTCAAAAATTCATTTTTTTATTTAATATCAATAAATAAAAGAATAAAAAAATGAAAACACACAATTGAATTTTGAAGACTCTAGATCTTATTTATAACAATATATAGAGCATATTAGGAGAATTTTTTCCAGAACAAATTTTATTTTTTTTCATCATTTTACTTTTAAAAAAAAAAAATTTGTTCTTTTTACATTTTACATAAATAACATATTAGATAGATAATTTTCCTTTTTATTTTTTTCCAACTGCAATTTTATTAAAGACGAAAGTGAAAGTCTCACTAGGAGAAAACAGAGAAAACTTCAAAACACGAGACAAGAACGATCAAACAAACACCAACGGGAAAGAGAACACAACTCAAGCTTCATTCAGCACTTGATTGTGGAGCCAGGCCGGCCCTCCAAGCGCCATATAGGAATGAAACCGACCGTCACGAGAGACACTCTTTGCGATCGATCTTGCTATTGAATTCGCCGAGATTGCAACTGAATAAATATCGCATCTCTCAAAATCCCTGAGAGCGAGAGAAATCTTGTCCAAAAAATTTCGAAAGCGCGGCCACTCACGGGGATTTGAAATCGCCTCCACCGCAGCAACACAATCCGAAACAATCTCAATCTTCCGGACCCTCAAATCTCTTAAAGCTTCAATGGCCCATAGTAAGCATCTAAGCTCTGCAGATGTTCGGCATGAGGTAGGAGTAAAAGCATCTCTGCCATGAAAAAGGGTATTCCCCCTCTGGTCTCGTAGAATCCAAGAGACCTCATAAAGGGCATAAGGCGTTGACCAAGAGCCGTGAACATTGCATTTAACAATACCCTCACCAGGTTTACACCATCTTGTTTCCTTTGTCAAGACCTTTGCCACATACTCACCAGCCGATTTCACACCAGATGTGTTAATCTCTCTCCATAGCTTTGCATCCTCCACAGCTTTATCAACTAAAACAAGAGGATCGACCCTTTTCTTCTCGATTATACACGAGTTCCTGTTTTTCCAAATCGTCCAGAGAATCCATGGGAGCGCAGCCCGTACGTACTCCGAGATAGTACAATCGGCCATAAAATCAAGACAGAATTGCATATTCTTCACCACGGATACCTCTGAAAACCCGACTTGTGGGACCGAGATATTGGCCAAGGATAGAATCTCCGTAGCAGCAGGGCATACAAATAACATGTGACAGATCGTTTCTGTCCCCATACCACACAATTTACAAGTCAAATCGATATGAATACCTCGCGATTGAAGCCGATCAGACACAGCCAAAGCACCGGAAAGAACTCGCCACATAAACATTTTAATTTTTGGAGCCGTTTTGATCCGCCACACTCTCTGTTTCTGCTCATTGATTTCCTTATTAGCCGCCATCTCTCTGTTTCCCAGGTTCTCAAGGAGAAGGCAGCCAGATTTAACTGCATACGCTCCACTCTGCGTGTACGGCCAAATCCAATAATCCGTTTTACCCAGTGAAGGAGACATCGATAAGATTCGTACAACATCATTAGGGGGAAAAATCTCACGAAGATAGTTTTCTCGCCATCCACCATTGCCATCTATCAAATCCGAGACCTTTAACTCCAAATCGAAAAGGTATTCTTTGTTCACCGGTCTCCTCGGCTGATCATCCATTATCCATTTGTCAAGCCATACATGAGTCGTACATCCATCTCCAATCGCTTTCATGAGCCCTTTACCCAATAATTCACGGCCATGGATAATACTTCTCCACGCATAGGAGGGTCTTGACCCTTTACCACACTCTAGAAAGCTTTTCCGAGCGAAATACCTCCCTTTGTATATTTGCGCTAGCAATGACTCCGGAGCATTTAACACCCGCCAAGCTTGTTTTGCAAGCAGAGCTTGGTTAAAATCCCCCACATCTTTGAAACCCATCCCACCATTCTTTTTTGATTTGCACAGGTTTTTCCAAGACACCCAAGGGATCTTGCGTTTCCCTTCAATCGAGTTCCACCAAAATTGAGTCATTGCACCTGCAATCTTTTTGCATTGATTCTTGGTGAGTCTAAAACAAGACATCGCATAAACCGGAAGAGAGTCTTCGCATACCAACCGTGGAGTCTCTTTTGAAGACGATCACCAATAAAACCAAGAAGCTCTTGCTTAGAACCGCTGAAACATTCTGGTAGCCCCAAATATACACCCACACCACCTTCTTGGTGAATACCAAGGGTAGATTTCAGAACAGCTTTGGCCTGGTCATCGATCGAAGTACCAAAAGTAACCGAGGACTTTTGAAAGTTAATCCGTTGACCAGATGCGTTCTCATAAAGCTGGAGGCATTTCAAAACTTCTTCACACTCACTGACAGTTGCCCGACACATGAATAAGCTATCGTCAGCAAAGAGTAATTGTTGAACCGAAGGACATGAAGGCGCAAGCCGGATCCCGGTAATTTTACCTTCCAATTCAGATTTTCGCATAACATGGATGAGGGCTTCGGCACATAGAATGAAAAGAAAGGGGGACAACGGATCACCTTGTCTCAACCCTCTCTCGGGAATAATCAAACCATGTGAACGTCCATTCAACAACACAGTGTATGTGACCGACGATACACAAACCATTATCCACTCAACCCATCTTCTATGAAAACCCATTCGTAGGAATAATTCCTTTAAAAAAGCCCACTCGACACGATCATATGCCTTAGACATGTCGGTTTTGAGAGCTAAAAAATCAGACTTGCAGCTTGAGTTGGTACGTAATCCATGTATCATCTCATGGGCAATGAGTATGTTATCGGAGCTTAGACGTCCGTGAACAAAAGCCCCTTGTGTATTCGAGATCAACATCGGCAAGATACGCTTGAGGCGAAAGCACAACACCTTAGATATAATCTTATAAAACACCGAGCACAAACTTATTGGGCGAAGGTCCGTCATGTTCTTGGGATTCGGTTTCTTCGGGATTAAACAAATCTGGGTAAAATTCCATTCAGAGGGAAATATACCAGAGATGAAATTTTTTTTTATCTCCCTAGAAACCTGATCACCCATTATTCCCCAATAAGTTTGAAAAAAAGCACCGGTCATACCGTCGGCTCCCGGCGTACGATCACTCTTAATGCTGAAAACAGCACTTCGAATCTCTTTATCTGTTACTGGTTTTATGAGAGCTTCGTTAATTTCCTCTGAGACCCTACCTCCCATACCTTCCAATAGATCATCAAAATTTTGGGGGGAAGACGTCTTAAACAGATCACCGAAAAAATCCACAGCAATATTTCCTTTTGCACCTTCAGAGAAGAGTTCGACGCCATTGTTGTCCACCAAAGTAGGAATAAAATTCTTCATCCTACGGTATTTAACACTGTTATGAAAGAATTTTGTGTTTTTGTCACCAGCTTTTAGCCAGTCATCTCTGCTCTTCTGTTTCCAATAAACCTCTTCATCCCGATACGCCTTTGCTAATTCAGAATTTATGCGTTCCATTTTCTGAAAATTCGGAGTTCTAGAGGCTACTTCCACTTCTAATTCAGAACGAAGTCGTACCAGTCTATTCTTGGAGTTGATATCACTGTTCTTCCTCCATTTTGACAGATTTTTCCGAACTGCCGCTAATCTATCCATCAAAGAGTTATTACCATTAAAGCCACGGCAGTGCCACGCCTCTCTTATAATCTATCCATCAAAGATTTATCCCTTGTTGTGCACTGCCCTCAGCAGCAGGATTTAGAGGACAGTGCTCCTTATCATGAGTCAAACGCTGACAGTGATAACATCGTTTCCTAACCCGTTCATATTCAATACCAACTAAAACAATCTTCCCATCCGCAATTTCTATGGCTTTTGTATTCCTCAATGGCTTCGACACATTGAACAGTATCATAACCCTCACATAACCTTTACTCAATGGCTTTGCAGGATCATATGCCACCTCCATCACTTGGCCAATCTCCTCACCAATATCCGTGAAAGTGTCCGTTGTGAAGTAGTTCACCGGAACATTCCTTAAACGAATCCAAAGGGGTAAGATCTGAAGATAATCTTCTGGTGGCTTTTCCACCCATCTTTCAAGGACCATACTCCAATCATTATACGTCCACGCTCCAGCTTCCAACACCGTATTGAGATCGCTCTCCGAGTCAAAGATGAATTGGAACCGATAATTAGACAGGGCCACACCTCGAACTCTATGATACAATCTCCATAACAGTGGCATTTCAAGAATAAAACTTGACATCTTTTGACAGCTCGGGTTCAGTAAACGCCCTATGAGGCTACGAGCGTTCCTCTCACAGCAACTGTATTGAGGTTTCTTTAAAACCAAGGGCTTGTCTTCCTCAATAGTCATCGCTTGAAAAGCTTTATCAAGATGAAACTCCATTCCACAGTATTAGCTTTGATTTTTTTTTCACTATTTGCTATTATTTTCTTTTTTATTTTATTATATTTTACTTATTTATTTTACCAATTATATTAACAATTGATACTATACTATTTTACTTATTTTTTTCCTAATTATGTTAATACTATATTTTTTTCTATTTTACATTTTTTTAAGTTTTACTATTTTATTATATTAACACATGTCACAATCTAAATAAATTGTAACACGTGTCGCGATCTGATTATTTAAAAATGTGCCTACGTGTCACTCTCACGTCTTGCGCGTTTAACTTTATATAATAAGATACTATTTTACTTATTTCTTTTCCCAATTATGTTAATACTATATTTTTTTCTATTTTACATTTTTTAATTTTTACTATTTTATTATATTGACACATGTCACAATCCAAATAAACTGTAACACGTGTCGCGATCTGATTATTTAAAAATTTGCATACGTGTCACTTTCACGTCGTGCGCGTTCAACTTTATATAATAAGATATGATCAACTTAAATTTCTTATTCTAAGATAAATATAAATGTAAATATGATATAATTAGAAATAATAGTAAATTTCCTAAATTAATATCTTCTATATTCTTCTTGATTCTTCAATAATCATATCTTCTTGATTTGGGCAATCATCTCGACCGTCGTGGTAGATTTCCGGTTCTCCTAATACAATTAAACTATTAAAGGGACAAATAGAGATCCATCAATATAATATTCTTTGATTGAAAAAAGAGTTAATGTTAATAAATATTTATTATTTTTGCTAAGATTAATATAAGATAAACAAAGAAAAGCTAAGGTTTTCATGCAAAAATAGTAGTTAAAGGCAAGTAACTGGTTTTTTTGTTGCTCTGTTTGGTTTTGTTTTATTTACTGTACGTATATATGTAAGTAATGTTAAATAAGAGATTAGACTCATTAAGTAATTAACAGTTGGGTTGAGAAGGCCCAACTAAAGCCCTTAAGTGAATCCGTGGGATGGGATATAAATATTGTATATCGCGTGCATCGATTAACAAAAAACAAAACACCCACGAGGAGGAGCCTAAGGATATGGCCACGGAGGAGCCTAAGGATATGGCCACGGAGGAGCCTAAGGAGATGACGTGGGCGGATTATTCTCGCTATGCGGATGAATACTGGAGTTATGTGGCGAAATCCGATGTAATTCTTTAGAGAATTTTTTCCATGATTGTGATTTCTTGAATTGTTTCACACGTAATTATTAACCCTAACCCCCCTGATTCTAGGTCTTAATAGCTTGTAGAAAAATTCGATCAATTCTGGATCTAGTCTTGTTTATGGGATAGCTAATTGATTATTTTGTTCCGCTTCTAGGGTTGTTGTTGTTTATGGGATTGCTAACTGATTGTTTTGTTTTGTTGATGGGTGTCTTAGGGTTTCGATGCTGCCTATGAAAGTCCAATAGTACTTAACGGTGCACTGCTTAGCTACGACTGTCAACTTAGTTATCGTTTTCCTTATCCTCACTTGGTCAAGCGTTATGCTTTGTTGGGCCTTCATCGTTACAATATGTTGGAGGTAATTCAAACTATATACTCTCCTCTCTTCTCTTTTGGTGATTTATCTACATGCATGCTCTATTATATATATTTACCACATTCAATTTTCTCTCTTCATCTGTCAGGGGACAAGCATCGAGCTCGCTGCCCTAGAGAAATTCAACAAGACAATGAACTCTGTGTCTTCTTACTACATTACTTTTCTTGCACGCGCACCAGCAGCTAGCCCATCGCCGAAAACCTTTCAGTTTCAGGTTCGAGTTGATGAACAACGATATGGCTATTTCGATTTGACCGTCTCTATTGCTAGACGTAAAAGAGATCCAAATGAAGGTAACTTGTGGTGATTTTTTCATTCTTGTTTTTATGCAAGTCGAGTATATATAATCAAATCTCACACTTGTTGATTAATATTGTTGTATAGCGGCCGCCACCTCCAAGGAGCCCTTCATACCTCACTTTCATGGTGGCGCAGCCGCGGAAGGTGTCTTTGATGGTGCATTGCCTGATTGGCCGTCAGATGATGCTTGGAATAACACTAAACGGTTTTACGTGGTAAGATTATTATTATTGTTATTAAAACATAGCATCAGTTTTGTTTTTGCTCATGAGATCAATTTAGCAGTTATACGTGTTTCTTGCTTTTTGCAGCCGAAGGAATCAGAGTGGCAAGCCACTGATTGGATTTCTCTATATTTGGAACTTTTGATTTGTTCAAGTGATAGATATGTAAGTAGTTTTTTTTTTCCTTTTGCATATCAATGACTTACCATGAGTGGCACTGTTGGTGTTAATAATTATTAATATTAACACCAAAACTTTTGTTGCTCCAGACAGAGCAGAGTGTTCTTTCTCAGTTGGAGATTTTGAAAGTGGCCATAGAAACAAAGGAAGAAGATGTGAAGCCGCCGAATGAGAGACTCAATGCCAAAATTGCACATGTCTACATAACTTTTAAGGGATTGGCCAATTCCCGATGGCTTGTTGAGGTTGGTGAGTGTGTTGAACGCAAAGCTATAATTAGAAGAGTCCTCCGTGCTGGATGTTTGACTATGCTTGGTAAGTTTTGGAGTGGTAAAGATACTGAGCAGCCTTCTAAAAAACGATCTCGCTTAGGCTAGCCGTTTAGCCATGGACAATTTGTGCGTCCAGGTGGATTTGTTTGTTTTTTTTTTATCATTTTCTTTTACTATCAAAGACAAGAATCGCATACGACTTTTCGATCAAATAATATACGCATGTATATATAGTATCATTCATAATCATTGTGTGTCCAGCACAGAAAATCAGGTACATATCATTAATTCTATAATTAAGAAAAAAAAATCTCAACTTAATACTCATCAGCAAGGCCACATGAGATTTAAAACTTGTTCTTAAAAGTAGTCTTGGGGATTTTGATCTCTACGAAAGAGTAGTCGTCTTTGTTGGAGAGGAAAGCTTCGGAGTTTTTGGGGTCGACGTCGCCGGGAAGCTCGAGACGGCGGACATAGCCGTATTCCCACCACCGGCCACTTCTCCAGTCGCCGGTAGCCGCCGTTTTCTTGTTACTGTTCCATTGACCACTAATCTCCATCACTTTTCCGTTAACGTCCACATACACCTGCACGTTATTTTTCCCCACCACTAATATACAAAGTAGATTTAATCAGTTTTTTATTGATCCCTTGAGAAAAAGATTGCATAATTTTCATTTTTTTTAATTGTTATTTGGTATTGTCTGTGAATCATTTCATATTTTACCTTACTACGTAGAGTTGTACGATTCGATACACTTTTTAAAAAACTAAGATTGTAGTAAAGCAAAACCAGAAATATGTATCGATTTGGTATGTTTTGATTTCGGTTCGAGTTTATGTTTTAATCAAATACTGTATCCTTAGTCTACCCAAACAAAAAAAAAAACTTCAGATCTTTACATTTTCAATCCAATTCATATTCGGTTTCGATTTTTTGGATATTAAACTAAAATTTCATTTGATTTTTACATCACTTTTTTTTTTTCGTTCGGATCAGTCACACAATAAAAAAATTATGTAAATTATCTCTTGATTAAGCTAAAATAAAGAAAAATAAAATAAGAGAATCGATCGTAAGAAATAGATACCGGGGAGATCAGATTTAAGGAGATAAGCTTGATCGGTTTGAGACCAATCGACTCTACACTGTCCTAAGCTCCTGAGGCTGGCCAGCAAAACATCGGCCTCGAATTCCCACAAGGGAAACGCATCTGACGGATCAAAGTACTTTCCGAACAAAAAGGGGCTGAAGAGAGATCCCTCGCCGAACACAGCCTTCTCCGAGCCTCCTCCACCGCTCAAGAACCTCCGGAAAACTTCATCTCCGAGTGGTACGCTCCACTTTCCCGGCGTCTTGTCGTCGGTGTGGATCTCTAGTTTCAGGCTTCCACTACTACTCGTCATGAGAGAGAGGAGTCGAATAAAAAGATGGAAAGTTGTTGATTGTATGTGTGTGAGAGAGAGTTTTGGAATCAAGGTTTTGTTCTTATAGTATGAGTTTTGAGATAGCTATCCATAAGTAAATGTTAATGGGCACATATTTTCTTTTACTGCAAAGTATAATAAATATATTAGTAATTTAGATAATATCATTTAACTTTAAATTATTTTAAATTATGTTTATTATGACTTTCACGAAAGGAATTAATGTTTAGATGATCTATAAACTATTGAAAAGATATCACTGCTTTAGTCGAACATCCCGAGATAATTGTCGTTAACACATACTATATTGTAGCCTTGTTTACTTAATTAGCAGCCAAAATATTAGTTTTCAGTCGGGAGATCGTGCATGTTACAAAACAAATTGAAAGGCCCACATCTAGTTGATGAAAGAAATATTTATTCTCTTGGTTCTTATGTGAAGGTATATTTGTAGCATATTTAAATATCATCATATATACTTAGATTGACATGATAGGTTAAAGTTAGATTAAAGAAGAAGAAATATACGAAGATTATGGAAAAATATTGGGGGCTCAAAATTATTTGATGATAAGGGAAAAAGTTGGGAAGAGATTCTTCTTTCTTTGTGACAATACTTTAGCGTGCTTAAAGTAAAGAAAGGAATATGTTCTCTTGACGTAGAGATTGCTCGAAGGGTCACAGAAGACATGTGTCCTAATTGTGACCAAAAAAAAAAAAAAATGTCTCCTTATTTTCTTTGTGCCATACCATTTTGATTCTTCATCTCATACTACTATGATAAATCATATTTTTTAAAATATATATTAATTGTTAGCATCTATATTGTATTTATTGTTACTTTAATAATTTAGGCTAAGTTATTGCCTAAATTATTTAGCGATGAAAATTAATAAACATCACCTTTATTTAAAAAACAAAAAACAAATCATAACTATCAATGATAGATCAATATCTAATTTGTTTGTTGCAGCCAAAAAAACCCGAGAAAAATGGCGATAAAAAGCCTTTATCAAAAAATATCTAATTTGTTATTTTATCCTACAAAAAAAAAAAATATTATCTACATGCATTCTAGCAAAGTATTAGAGAACATTGGCAGTCAAAACTTCGAAAATTTATGCAAACTCATTCAACTTATACGCATTTGAGTTTTCCGGCTCCAATGATAAATGGAAAATGATTGGTTTTTCTTTCCCGAAGTTAGCCTTATGAAAGAATGAGTGTTCAATTCTTCATTATTTAAAAAATATTAGAAGAAAATTGGTGTGAAAGGAATATATAGCGTAAATGCAATGGATCACGTCAGTCGGGACAATTTGAATCGGTTTCATTTTTTTATCTCGATGACCGTCCATGCATATCTCGTCATATCTTCAACAATGGTTGAAGAAACATGGAAAAAATTATTTGTCATCAGAGTTTTATAGTTTATTTGTTTCTATTAAATATTATATCGGATCATTATATAAATAAAACCCGGTTTAAAAGTAATAAAGCTATAAACAAATAATTAGAAAAGATTTCCAAAAATTTACAACGCATAATTAGAAAAAAGTCTAACGTAAATCGTTGTTTTTTCCAAGTTAGAATTTACTTACAAAATTTGAAATAGTAGATAAATAATCGTGAAAAAGATAAATAATCATGCAACATTTAATAACAACTGCGTTTAAAAAAAAAAAAACATTTAATAACAACTCTCATCTAACATCTAGTATTACTTATTTTGAGATGCAAATAAATCTGCGATTTTATGTTACCTTATTTTTTTTTTTTTTTTTTTTTTTTTTCTAACNTTTTTTTTTTTGGTCAGACCTTATTTTTGTTTCTTACCTTTAGATATTAAATCACGAAAAAACAAATGGCAATTCTCAAAAATACCACATTTTTAAGTTTGTATTCTAAAAATACCATAACAAGTTTATTTTTTCAAAAATACCACAACAAGTTTATTTTTTCAAAAATACCACAACAAGTTTATTTTTCCAAAAATACCACACTTAGTTTTAATTTACAAAAATACCACAAAACTTAAATTTAACTTTAAACCCTCGAAACTAAATCCTAAACCTTAAAAACTAAACCCTAAATCTAGATTAGTGAATCCAAAAAAAAAAAAAAAAATTATAACTCTTAAAAATTGGTTTTAGTTTTGTAGTATTTTTGGAAACAATAAACTAATGGTGGTATTTATGGAAAAATAAAATTATTGTGGTCTTTTTGGAACACAAACTTAAAAATGTGGTATTTTATGGAATTATTCAAAAACAAATTATCCAATATATTAATAACTGCGTAATTCTCGCGTGTTTGAGTTTTGGAGGAAAAAAAAAAGAGAGGGACAATTTTGACAAAGAAAAAATGAACGAAAATGCTTCGGAGAAGTTTGTATGAAGCTTGAGAGTTAATTTCTCCGTGAATTTTTCTCGTCGACTTTTCTCGGAAAAAAAGGCAGAAACTTTTTTGGTCTCTCTGGTCAAAATTTTGGTTTGGTTGAGCGCACCGACGACAATCGCATTGAGCTTTTTTCTTTTTCAAATTGGATCTGGCCGCAATCATTAGCACCAACTCTCCCCTTTTGTGCTGGCTCTTGTTTTCTCGAAACGTGTATTAATCTGGAGGCAATGTCAAAACGTGTATTGAATTAGTCTTCCTGGGAAATTGCATCGAAGTCAGCTCCAAATTCTAGAATTTTGATCAGGGTTGTTGAGTTTTTGTGTTAAAGTTTCGATCTTGATCGAATTTCAGCAAAAGGGTCTACATTGAAAAGATGCACTATTATATTGGGCAATTTGATTTATCGAGCCCCAGCCTTTTTGATAACGCCGTTGTTGTTGGATTCTTTTAGAGTATCAGATGAAATGAGAAGCAATAGTTATGTTTGGAATGATTCGAGGAAGAATGGGTAATCAGAGTTGGGCTCGTTTAGTTTTCTGGGTGATTCTGCTTTCTGGGTTCTTGGTAATAACCTTGGAAGAGAAGTTGGAAAAGGATGAGTCTTTTCTTAGCCAATTCATGGCCCCATCAACAGGGAAGGTCAATGATCAAATGGTAAAGATTTCCTTTTGCTTTTTTTTTCAAGCTTGTTTGATTCTTTCTTACATCGGTCTTGTGTGATGGGATTTCTCTGTTAGGGTTTAAAATGCATTAGCTAAGAGATTCTGTAGCTCTGTAGAATACTTTTATTGCTAGAGTTGAAGGACATTGCCTGTTCCTTGCTGAAAGCTTAGGTTTTAGAGACTAAGATTGCATTTTTGGTTTTGATTCATGTTCCCTATAAGAAGGTTCAAGATCATCTCGAAACACTTATATTGTGGTGCTTCTTGCAAAATAGTTTGGATTTGCCATTTGCAATCATGCTTGGATTTATAGTTAGCTGTCTCTAAGTTAATGCTATGCGTTTCATTTGTTTTGTAGATTTTAAAGTTGTTTGTCTCTTTTGTACAATGTTTGACAGGTAGAAACATCGTCGGCGCAGCGTTGTTGGCAAGACTCAGATTGTGTGAAGGAGGCTGTCGCATTATTCAATTTATGTTTTCCAGGATCAAAAGATAGTAGGGAACTATTTAGTCTGAAGCATTCCCATCTAAAGCAGACTCTTCTTGATTGTATCCAAGGAAAAGCAAAGTTGGATGGTCATAACGTCAAGTATCTCGAGCTCTTGTCATCTACGCTTGATACTCCAAGGAGAAATCTAGCTTCTAGACCTGGCTCTCCTTCTCCTGCTCCTTCCCCTTCCCGTCCTCGTAAGCGTAGTCCGCGCCCACCTACACGTTCAAGATCCCCATCCCCGCAGAGTTCATTTTTTCCACCATCAAGATCTCCTCCACCTCCTCCTCCTGCCAAGAGAAACGGTTCCAAAAATTCAACTAGTGGACCCGCTTCACCTTCAAAGAAAAAAGAGGACCATCAGAAAACAATCATCATCGCGGTTGTTGTGACTGCAGTTTCTACATTTTTGTTTGCTGCATTGTTCTTCTTATGCTGCACCAGGGTTTGTGGAAATGGTTCAGGAGGCAAGAAAAACGATGAGCGGCCTCTTCTCAGTTTAAGCAGTAGCGATTACTCTGTTGGTAATAATATCTCCTTTTTCCTACAGTACTAATCTAACAGAAATTATTTTTGAATATATAAAGATCGAAATACGTTTTTCTTTGCAGGTTCTTCCATCAACTATGGTGGTTCTGTCAAAGGAGGTCATCAATCCTTTAACATTTACTCAAACCAAGGAAAAATGTCGTCTTTCGATGGAAGTAATTCGGACAATTCGGATTCGTTAGAAGAAAGGCTGTCACATGAAGGGTTGCGTAATAATAGTATTAGCAATCACGGGATTCCGCCTTTGAAGCCTCCACCGGGAAGAACAGCTTCTGCACTTTCAGGGAAGCCTCCTTCTGGAAAAGTGGAGCCTCTTCCACCAGAACCACCCAAATTTCTTAAAGTATCCTCAAAAAAGGCTTCTCCTCCTCCACCGCCAGCGCCTGCACCGCCTATGCCATCTTCTGCAGGTCCTCCACGACCACCTCCTCCAGCTCCTCCACCTGGTGCTGGAGGGCCTAAGCCACCACCTCCTCCTGGACTAAAAGGACCACGTCCACCTCCACCGATGAGTCTGGGCCCGAAAGCTCCCCGACCGTCTTCTGGGCCAGCAAACTCATCAGATGATGATGCTCCGAAAACAAAGCTGAAGCCATTTTTCTGGGATAAAGTGCAAGCAAACCCAGAACATTCAATGGTTTGGAATGATATAAGATCAGGATCCTTCCAGTAAGTCATAGTTTTGGAGTCGTTAGCTTTTAATTCCTCTTAAAGATTTATAACTTTGGCACTGTTGCTGAATAGAACTTATTTTTTATGCTTTTCCAGGTTTAATGAAGAGATGATAGAGTCGTTATTTGGATATGCAGCTGCAGACAAGAATAAAAACGATAAGAAGGGATCCTCTGGGCAAGCTACTTTACCTCAGTTTGTTCAGATTCTTGAACCGAAGAAAGGACAAAATCTATCGATTCTCTTGCGTGCTTTGAATGCGACAACTGAAGAAGTGTGTGATGCACTTCGTGAAGGTAAATCTTCTTTTTCTTTCTTTTTTCCAATGTGGAATAGAAAGAACTTAAGTTCAGGCGACATTCCCCAATGTGTTTTCAAACATAATCTTCGTTGAATCAGGTAATGAGCTTCCTGTAGAATTCATTCAGACTCTGTTAAAGATGGCACCAACACCGGAAGAAGAACTAAAGCTTAGATTATACTGTGGTGAAATAGCTCAACTGGGATCGGCTGAACGATTCCTAAAAGCAGTAGTTGATATCCCTTTTGCTTTCAAGCGTCTAGAGGCACTTCTGTTTATGTGTACACTCCATGAAGAAATGGCCTTTGTTAAAGAATCGTTTCAGACATTGGAGGTATGTTTCCTAATTGTTAACAAAAACTCTAATTCTGAAAAACAGACAAATTTTTTTTTTTTTTAAATGAAAAACTTAAATTGGGGTGAGAGAGGCTCGAACTCTCGACCTCAGGATCACTCAGTAGTTTAGTCTTTCTCAATATTTTTTCTCTCTTCTCCACTTCTTGTTGATATTGAGCCTCATCTTGCTTCTTCTCTGATCTAAATGCATCTTCTTTGGTGTATATGGAAGGTTGCTTGTCAAGAACTTAGGGGAAGTCGGCTGTTCCTGAAGCTCCTAGAGGCGGTTCTTAAGACCGGGAACCGAATGAATGATGGTACATTTAGGGGTGGCGCTCAAGCTTTCAAGCTGGATACTCTTTTGAAATTAGCAGACGTGAAGGGAACTGATGGTAAAACAACGCTCCTCCATTTTGTTGTTCAAGAGATAATTAGGACTGAAGGTATGAGAGCTGCACGTACTATCAGAGAGAGCCAAAGCTTCTCTAGTGTCAAAACAGAGGATCTAATGGCAGAGGAAACCTCTGAAGAGATGGAAGAGAATTACCGCAATCTTGGACTTCAGAAAGTTTCAGGCTTGAGCAGTGAGCTTGAACATGTGAAGAAATCTGCAAACATCGATGCTGATAGTTTAACAGGGACAGTTCTTAAAATGGGCCATGCTTTGTCGAAAGCTCGAGACTTTGTCAACTCAGAGATGAAGAGTTCAGGCGAGGAAAGTGGGTTTCGTGAAGCCCTTGAAGACTTCATTCAAAATGCTGAAGGAAGCATCATGTCGATTCTCGGGGAAGAGAAGAGAATAATGGCCTTGGTGAAAAGTACAGGGGATTATTTCCATGGCAAAGCAGGTAAAGACGAAGGGTTGCGTTTGTTTGTGATTGTGCGCGATTTCTTGATAATCTTAGATAAGTCCTGCAAAGAAGTCAGAGAAGCACGGGGAAAACCAGTAAAGATGGCAAGAAAACAGGGTTCAACAGCCTCAGCTTCCTCTGAAACTCTACGACAACCACCATCATTAGATCCTAGACAGAAGCTGTTTCCAGCTATTACAGAGAGACGCATGGATCAGTCTAGTTCAGATTCAGACTAAAAAGTACAATCTTGGGTTTTGTTACTTGTTAGGACATAAATCCTCTGCGGTTTTGCTGAGAGCTTCTGATGATCTTTTTTCTACTGGGAGTGGAATGGCATTACCTCGTAGAGATGTCAGGTTTTTTAGTCACTAATGATGAGATGAACAATCACAAAGGAGCTTATGAGGTAAAAGGTAGAGTCGTCGACTCCGCTTGTACTTTAACATTTTCACATTTAGTTTTAGAAACACATATTTTCATTTTTTTACTTCTTGAATCTTGTTGGCTATAGAAGAGTAGTAATCCCTTTGTGTTTGTTTTTTGTAATTTTACTATCAATTACGTTATATATTCATTTTGAATTGCAAACAAACAAAGGAACCCAACTTTTAAATCCAAAAATGGCTAGAGATTATGATTTCTCACTTGTAAAAACTAGTTTAGAGTCATGTCTGCAATAGAATCTTGTGCTCATTTTGGTTAAAAACTATCATATATTCACACAAAACTGCAACAAGATGTCGAAACAATAGAAAATAAACAAAGCACTAAGGAATTGAAAGAAACAAAGCCCTAAACAAAGGATAAATATGTTGTTACTAGCTAAATTATTGTTTATTTGATCTTAAAAGCCAAACAGAAGAAGAAAGTCAGAGAGACGTTTTCTATATCCTGTGTTAAGACCTAATCTTCCTGAGGCTTTGAGGGTCCAGCCTTCTTGGGGAGAAGGAGATTGTGGATATTGGGCATCACTCCTCCATTGGCAATAGTCACATCTCCAAGAAGCTTGCTTAGCTCCTCATCGTTTCTCACGGCGAGCTGGATGTGACGAGGAACAATACGTGTCTTCTTGTTGTCTCTTGCTGCGTTTCCAGCGAGTTCGAGAACCTAAGAGAGATTGAACAGACAGGTTTCAGTGTCAAACGATGCACCCAGTTCTGGGATGATAATAATGTCAAAACTACCAAAATTGAGAACTTTTAACAAATCAACTCTTAGTTTCCATATTAGACCAAATCGAATGATAACTCAAGAACCCTGGATTAAGAAGACAATTAGAGAGAGAGTATCAACGATACTAAATTTTCCGAAAGGTGATATGATTTCGATTATCACATATCACCAAATAAACCCAAAAGTAGCTTCAATTAAGAATTCTGACAAATGAATTTGAACACCGATTTAAACCAAATTGAGAATAGATAAGAAACCAATAAGGAAATTATGTTGCCAGTTATGGATAAATTATCGAAATTCCCCAATTTTGCATGTCATATTCGTAAAATATAAGAACCCTAGATTGGCCATCGATCGCGAGAAACCAAATCACGCAAAAACAGAGACGGAACCAACAAAAATAAGCAACGGAATGGGAAATAGAGTGAAACAATTCTCACCTCGGCGGCCAAATACTCGAGGACGGCGGCGAGATAAACCGGAGCACCAGCTCCGACACGTTCGGCGTATTTTCCGGCTTTGAGGAATCGAGCGATACGACCCACCGGGAATTGAAGCCCAGCCTTGCTGCTCCGAGATGTGGCTTTCTTCGCCGCACCGGATCCAAGAGTTTTTCCGCGACCTGCCATTTTCAAACAACCAAAAGAGCTTTTCTAGCGAAATTTTCTGGAAAAAAAAAAGTAACAAAATTGAAAAATTCTCTTGACGAAGTAACAACAAGGAATGAGGGAGATAACGATTTAACACCATGAGTTTATATATGATATACGATAACTTATTGACCAATAAGAATAGAGTACGCGGATCATATCTTTTAAACCGTCGATAGTTATTAAATAAACGGCTACGATTTGAAAGTTCTGCTTCCACCGCTTGACTTTTTTGGGTTTGTTTTTTTTAAACTCGTACGAATAAAAGGAGGGAATTTTCAGGCAAAATAAAATAAAATTCAATTTATTGCCTCGGATATATATATAATGGGCTGGATACATCTAAACTGAATTACGAAGTTAACAGGCCGAATATGGGCCTAAAATATGATTTATGTTTGATATTAAACCTAACTTAAGGCCCACGAGAACCTCTTCGGAACTTCGACTCTAGAACTTACGCATTGAAAAAGTTTCAATTAATTTTTGAGAAGATACCCAAAAAAACTTAAAATATAATATGGTGGCACCAATATAAATACACACTAGGTAATTCTTGTGTGTTGTGTTGTGTTGACCAAAAAAACAAATCTTATTTGTTGTGTGGCAAAGATGTTATTTCTATGAAATGTTTGAAAATTTGGTGTACATACATCACCATTGTGACATTTGAATAATCACGAGTGTTCTATACAGTTTGATAACTATATTATGCTGATGGATTAACGTTGAATTGTTAAGAGCATTAGGCATCAATCTAGAAATATGTTTTTAAGTAAATCAAAAGAATATGAAAAAAAAAAAAAAAAGATTTCACAAGTCATGTATAGTATGAGCTTCGATATAAAAAAAAAATGTTCACATGTTATATCTCAGCAACATTTATTAATCCAAGTCATAAGATATATAGATTGGAGCAGACCAGCCAATGTGGTGTGGACATAATGATGGTTCTGTTTGTTTAGGGCATAAGGCAAAACTGGGAAACCCAGAAGGACATATCTATCAATATGCTTCAAAGTTCAATTTCTAATTTAATGTCTTTCTTTTGAATTCAGTAAGGCTATAACAACACCCACACCTACTTCCTTATCTACCCTTTTGCGATATCTATAACTCATATTAAATGCACTTTGAGAAGTTTGACAAAATAACTTCATATGAAAATTATTTTCATCCTTAACAAACTGTTATAAATAACTAAATAGTAGGTTATCATCAATGTTACGTACGTAATCGTTGCGGTTTTAGTTTCATCTAAATCTCATATTTCGTCTGTTCGTAGAATCCGACATTTTTACAATTCTATATTTTATATAGATGATCGATGTTTGGATTTTAAATGTTTATATATAACTATATATTGTTATTTATTAATTAGAGTGATAGGATTTTTTTTGTCAACGTTAGAATAATATGAAATATAGTAAATTTGTAATACTATATTGGTTTACTATCATCCAAGAATTGTCAGAAAGCTCCATTTGCTCTTGTGGTCTTTTAAGAGTAAATTGACAGATGCTAGTTGAAAGAAGTGAGTTGAAATCAATGTTCCCTTCAATTTATTTCAAATTTAGTTTCGATAGCTATGAGCTGCTATTGATGAGTAACTATCATTTAGTTGTCACTGAACAACAATTTGTCATCATTATACTTGGTTTAACTTATTTATGAATAGTGACTGACTAATAAAAAATTTCGGACATAATAGAAACAATGTAGTCCATACAGAATCAACTCTGTCAATGTTGGACAGTCGTCAAATATGACATTTCTTTTCATTTTGCATTTGAGGATTAATATCGTGGTCTAATCCGTAGAATCTTACAGTTATATCCTAGAAATCAAAAAATTTAATGTGATAAATACTTATTGCTTATTAGACCGGTGAACCTGCCCACACACAATCTCATTGATTGACGTTCGTATTAACTAGTGTATAAATTTTGAAAGTGTGATAAGAACTCAAGATTCTCTACACGGGAACTGTGGGAAAACAAATCGTGGATGTATCTTTTTGATACCAAAATTATTGCGATTAAAAGAGGTTATGGATAACATTAATTCTTTTAGCTAATGCAAGTTCATGGAACTTACTGTGCATCAAATGAAGGTTATAAATAAAAGACTCCAATATTCAGTATTTCAGTTCATGTAATAATATTGGAAAATATAGACTAATCATAGTTTTAAAATGCATAAAATGAGTCTACTATATTTCATGACCATGATTCATAATTTCATAGGCATGAAGATATTGTGTATAGTCTTTTTACACTAATAGATTCGCAAAATAGTAAATGAAGGAAACATTCTCTCGTGTTATTACATCGGTGAATTGAGACATTATAGACCTCTTTAGATTTTTGTTTACGTACATGCCTACCAAGAAAGAAAAACACAAACATTTTTGTTTTATTACCTCTTAAAATAAATTATTGTTCTTGTTTTTATATTCTCATTTAATTGAGTTAAAAAAAACTTGACACTATCTCATTTAATAAAATCAACTGTATCTTCATAAGACAAAGAAAAACATATTCACTTGCCAGTTTTGCATCTTCTTCCTTAGTTTTTTTTTTTCTTTTATTAAAAATATCACTTCCAATAAAATCCCAAAAATCTCAGCAGAAGATAGAGAGAGAGAGAGAAAGGGAGATTACAATAACAATGGACGATTCAAGCACAAGAAGCCAAAAGAAGAAGAAGAAGCTTCAGAGAGACAACAACAACAAAACCATTAATCCAAAGCAGAAGAAGAACATCCCAACTGTTTGGTTCTCACTCAAGAAATCTCTCCACTGTAAATCCGAACCATCTGATGTCCACGACCCCAAATCCACTAAACAGCTCTCCACAATCTCCACCAAGAGAGTCTCCGGTATCAACTCCGGCGCCGGCGCCGCCGGATGTGGCGGTGGCTTATCGGGATGTTCAAGATCGATAGCGAATCTCAAAGACGTAATCCATGGAAGCAAACGGCATTTCGAGAAGCCTCCGATAAGTAGTCCTCGTTCTATTGGAAGCAACGAGTTTCTCAATCCCATAACTCACGAAGTTATCCTCAGTAACTCCACTTGCGAGCTTAAGATCACCGGCGTCGGAGACATGGCTTCACCGGCCGGAGCAGCGGAATCCGGAGGTGGTGGCGGCGGAGGAGGAGGAGGAAATGGTCGGTCTACGACTTTTGTTGGGATGCTGAGGCCCGGAACGCCGATGCATTATCTGAACCATTCGGCTTCTTACCGGAGCCAAGCGTCGTCGACGACGGCGGGAAGAAAGGGCTCGTTTGCTTTATCGGAGAGAGACGGAAGAGGAGGAGGAGAAGGGTTAGGCTTTCACACAAACAGGAGAGTTTCTCTGGAGATAAACAGAGATTCCGCCATTAATGGAGGCAATTCCTCTGTTTCTTGCCATAAATGTGGTGAACAGTTCAATAAACTTGAAGCTGCAGAAGCTCATCATCTCTCTAAACACGCAGGTAAACTATTCAAATTCCGAACTTTCACCATCGAAATTATGCAATTAGGGTTTTAGAAAAACATAAAGATTTCATCTTTACGAAAAAATTCCCCCAAATTTTCGAGTTTCATCATCAAATGATACAATTAGTTTAGAAAAATCTGAACTTTTTCCAAAAAATTATCCGAATTGCAGTGACGGAGCTGTAATAAAGTCGAATTTCACCATTGAAAATTTGAAATTATGCAATTAGCGTTTCAAAGCAAAAAAGTGTTCGACTTTAGCAAAATTTTGGATTTCGAATTATGCATTTAGATCTTAAAGTTCTCAGCTTTATCAAATTTGCAGTGACGGAGCTCGTAGAAGGCGATTCATCGAGGAAAATCGTGGAGATAATCTGCAGAACGAGCTGGTTAAAAGCAGAGAATCAATGTGGAAGAATCGATCGAGTCCTGAAAGTGCACAATATGCAGAAAACACTAGCTCGATTCGAGGAATACAGAGAGACGGTGAAGATCAGAGCGAGCAAGCTCCAGAAGAAGCACCCGAGATGTCTCGCCGACGGGAACGAGCTGCTCAGATTCCACGGGACCACCGTCGCTTGCGGTTTAGGGATAAACGGGTCGACGAGTCTCTGCACGGCGGAGAAATGCTGCGTCTGCCGGATAATACGGAACGGATTCTCGGCGAAACGGGAGAAGAACAACGGGATCGGGGTCTTCACGGCGTCGACGAGCGGGAGAGCGTTTGAATCGATCTTGATCAACGAGGGAGATGTTGATCGGACGGTGAGGAAAGTGTTGATTGTGTGCCGGGTCATCGCCGGAAGAGTTCATCGGCCGGTGGAGAATGCGGAGGAGATGAATGGGTTGATGAGTGGGTTTGATTCTTTGGCCGGAAAAGTTGGGTTGTATACAAATGTGGAGGAGCTTTATTTGCTTAATCCCAGAGCTTTGCTTCCTTGTTTTGTGGTAATCTGCAAACCCTGAAAAAAATTAGCATTTTTGGTTTGGAAAAAGATTTGAGCTATTATTATTTGTTGATAGATTTGTGTATCGTATAATGAGAATTGAAATCAATAGAATTTAGAATCTGGATTTTGATTATTACTTACTTTTTACCATTTTGTTTCGAATTTAAGTTCTTCAAAATTTGTATTTGATCGGTAAGTCGTTACATGGTGGAATGGATCGTTACGCGATTCCACATGTTTTTACTAAAACTTGTTATATAATAATTGTCATTTTGTTTATCGGTAACAAAATGAAATCAACTGTTGACAGAAAAAATGATTCCACATTTTCATGATCAACTTAAATTCTTGTTTTATCTTTAGAAGTCAACGGTTTCACAAGGTTTACCAATGAGTCTGCAAGGTGAATTTGAGATTTAAGTTTGATTTTTTTTTTTTTTTTTGCCAAGTTTAACCAAGTGAGACAAAAATATTTGTTTTGTTCGTATTATGTTTTCGATTAAATCTGTATTTTAGCGTATTAAAATTGATGTGAAAATCAATGGTTAGAGATAGATGTCGAAGTGTGTCAGAGTGAGAATTTAGTTTCACGGGTGGCCTGTTGGTAAAAGTGCTACTAAATGCCAAATTTCATTCAGTAATAAAAAGTTATTGAAAAAGAAATAACAAGAGTGATAATCTGATCTTGATGTATGCAAAATTAAGCTTTAAATCAAAATATTTAGACCATCCATATATATATATATATATATATATATATATATGTATACTCGGATGACCCAAAAACATTTTCGTTTTCTTTTGCTTCAAATTTTTTGTTCGAAGTATCCCCTTCTAGTCCTAGATTATGTTTGCAAAAGAAAAAAAAAAGGTCCTAGATTACCGTACATCAAGTTTTAATAAACAGATATGGCAAATAAGAACAAAAATAACATTAATGATAATTAGGCATTTTGTTAAAACGAATAATAAAATGGTCCATAGGATTCATAATGTCACTGAGACAAAGCTTACGTCAAAGATGACGACAAAATTCTGTCCCATGCAAAAATATTTTTGGAGCTTTTAATATTTCTATCTGCAAGAGCCACCCACTCATCAATATCCGCTGAGAAAAAATATAATAAAAATCTGAAACTGTGAGCCCAATCATATCCAGAGTTTCAAAACTTGAAATTTCGAATTTTGAAAAGAAATATATAGTCGATCAGTTATACATATCTAGGGCTCAACCCGAATTTCATAAAAGTGGAACAACTACTAACAATCAATCTTGTTTGTTGACAATAATAATTAGTAATTGCGTAAAACATTAAAGGGAACAAATCACAAATATTGAAAATGTGGTATTGCTGATATATGTATATAGTATTAGTATATTACTATATTACCGGTTAATTATAACTATTAAATTAGATAAAATGAAATTACAGGTTAATTATAACTATTAAAATAGATAAAAAAAAAAAAAGAAATTACATAAACTTTAGTTGATTTTTGGTTTCTTTTTTGATGATGCAAATTTGATATCGAGCCGTATATATATAAATTAACATCTAAATTTAAGAAGATATATATACATGAATAACCGTAGATTGTTTTAATTTTTGATGGATACATAAATGTTTCAATCCAGACATAAAGAAACGAATCACAAATATCACCAAAAAAAAAGGGATATCGTTCACTTTAGTTACTTCTATAATGTATATGTATTATATATGTGTATATAATTTGTATCTATTGGGATGAATGACAACGAGGCCTGATATGGACAATGTATCTATTTCAACCGAAGTAACGGTGGGATCATACCACATGACGTCTATGTGTATGTTTATTAGTATTAACTCTCTTCTCTCGACAACAATCTATGTCGTCATTTTCGGATCTTTTATATAATGACGAAAACGTACGTACTCCTCTTATAATTACTAATCTACTACGTTCGAAATATGTGAAATTAATGCCACGGTCTCTTGGCACAATCGAGTTTGGTTTAAAGGCGCAATAGCATTTTTACAATGTAGCCAGCTTGCCAAGATCGCCTCCCTACACTCTCGTCGCTAACTTCTTGGAACTCCACAGAGGACACCATTTGCATCTTCTGTGAATTTCACTTATTTTCTTGTAGTGTATATATATATATATAGTACGCGTGACTAAAGAAAAGTAAACGAACCGGAAAGTATATATGTCGGGTCGCTAGGCCATCATATTAAACCGCTCCGACCATGGAAATATATTTTATATGTGGATGTCTAGGCCATCAAAAATAAAAAATTTCCAAATCTTAAGTTAATTTTTCTGAAATCCATATTATGACGTAGGGGAAGTTACCAAATATTTTTTTAATGGGCGATATCGTTTTATTAAAACGCTATCAGTTTACTGTATCGCATAATATCTAAGTTAGCATGCAACGCAAAATTCAACCAAAATATGATAGTTTATGCCGGAATCGAGTTTAATATAGGATTTGCCATAGCAAAATAGTTTGTGTATATATTATCACGATCACTTTAGTTCGTGTATCAAATTCCCAATAAACCTTACAAAACTCAAAAAGTTCTTATATAATAAGTAAAAGAAGCCACGTAGGACCTTTTAGGAAAATCCCAACTTAACAAGAACTTGAAAGCACGAATGTCCTAAATATAAAGAAAGTAAAAACCAATTAGGAAACATAAGGATTAAACTCGACGAACTCGTAAAAAGCACTGAACGTGTTCGATGATGCGCATGCGCTGCATTATATTATGATTAGAAAAAATAGTTTATGATATATTAGAAATCTAAGTCAAAAAGGAAAAAAAAAAAGATTAGAAATATCGTACAGTACTGATTCTCCATAAACTGCGAAGCCTCATTGTTCAATTTTTATTAATCAACATCGCGATTAAGTCAATTCTTAGAAAAAGAAAAAAAAATTATCATCCGGTAGTTTATATAACGACAACAATGGTTCGATTCGTTGAAACAGAACCATATATAGAATCAGTTTTCTTTCTAATTATGGATCCAAGAATGCTTTGGGTTGCTGATTCGGGAAATGTTGATGCCTTGTATTTTCTTATTGAAAAAGATCCATATATTCTACAGAAATCGATGTTTTACCTTTCGTCCACACACCACTCCATGAAGCTTCATCTGGAGGGAAGACAGATTTGGCGATGGAACTAATGGTTTTAAAGCCATCTTTTGCCAAGAAACTGAACGCATCCGGGTTAAGTCCTTTGCATCTCGCTGTCGAGAAACATCAAGCTCAATTAGCACTAGAACTAGTCAAGTTTGATCCTGATCTTGTTCGTGTTGCTGGAAGAAAAGGTATTTTGCTCTCGTTTCTTGGTCTTTCTTTCATTCAAAACTTGATTGTTTGCGTTTTATGTGTGTTTGCATTAAAAATTAAGTTATCCTAGATAACTTTTCCTTTTTTCTATTAAACATCATTTTGGAATTGTACATGTAAACGCTAAAATCAAACCGAAGAAGAAAAATATTGTTTGCCTTTACAATTTGCAAATGAATTTTTGATAAGAAAAACTAAAATATCATAACATAATATTTTTACACACTTTTTTTTCCAAACGCAAATATTTATTTTTGAAACAATCAAACCTAATGCTATAAAGGAATCTATAAAAAAACAATTAATATCGTTGAAAGATATAATATAAAGTTTGATAATGTCAAATTTATTTGTTTAATCACCTAACTACGACAGGCATGACACCACTACATCTTGTAGTAAAAAAAGGCGATGTCAATCTTCTTACTGAGTTTCTATTGGCTTGCCCAGAGAGCATCAAAGACACGAACGTCAATGGCGAGACTGCTCTACACATTGCGGTGATGAATGATAGGGAAGAAGAGCTCGAAGTGGTCACAGGATTTATGCAGAGATTGCACAAAAGCGACGCTGCATCCACTGAGATTCATGTCCTCAACAGACGCAATCGTGATGGCAACACAACCTTGCATCTCGCGGCATATAAGAATAATCATAAGGCATGTTCTTATCCTTTGAAATTCTCGACATTCATCATTTGATAGTTCTTCAAAATTCGATCTCATATATATTAAAAAGTAAGAAGAAACAAATCAAGTATATATGTTATAATCTTCTCTTTTAATACTCTAATCTTCTCTAAAGCATTTATGTTTTGGAGTTTTCTAATGAATGGTTGTCGTAAAGCTTCTGCAGGCAGTTAAACAGCTATTGAAATGCATGTCGCTGAACCGGAACATCCAGAACAAAGCTGGTATGACAGCCCTTGATATCTTACGAACCAATGGATCTCAAATGAGCATGAAAACAGAGAAAAAGATAAGAAAATCGGGCGGTAAGAGCGGAGATCTCTAAGAAAAGTTAAGACAGCATCTGGCTTCTTAAGATCACCAGTAACTTTCTTAGAACATTGCTCGACGGCAATGGCACGTTATAAGAACCGTATGTCGGACGGAACACGAAACGCCCTTCTAGTAATAACGGCTCTGGTAATCACAGCTACTTACTAAACAGCAGTTCAACCGCAAGAAAAAGATGAAACAAATTATAAAAACTTGAAACTTCTAATAAATGCGTTGTTCGTATGGGGTTCAATACTATAGCATTTTGCTTGGCTATTGCCTTAACCTTTATACTCTTACCAGTTGGTAAAGCATATAATTGGTGGTATATCTTCATTTCAGTGCCTCTCGTCTGTTCTTATGCACTTTCAATGTTCTTGAAGTATATGGATGATTACATTATACTCTTCATGATCCCCATATACGTGATGGCGGCTTTCGTAGTTGGATTTCTAATTTATGTATTTGTATTATACGTGAGATGGAAAATGGCTACACAGAAGAAGGTACCGGAACCCAAAAGTGAGCTCTTTTTTGAAGGCTTCACGACGGTGATCTGATTAAGCCCGCATTCGCAGACTGTTGAGAGACTTGTTCTTGTTTGATTGTTAAGTTTATTTATTGATACTCTTTGTATAAACGTATTTTCAACATCTTTTGAGTAATTGTGGGGCTGTACAATAATCTGTTTATTGTTTAAATGCTTAAAAATATTGTTTATAATATTGTACATTTTTTGAGTACTTGTGGTGTGGGGCTGCTAAATGCTTAAAAATATTGTTTATTGTTTTTCTTCAAAAATAGTAGTATTATTATTCCAAGAAAACATAGATTTGGGAGTAAAAATATATACAAAAAAAAGTAAAACAAAAGTGGTTGAACAAAAGAAAGAGTATGTAGAAAGAAAGTAAAGAAAATTACCACAAAAAAAAAAAAAAATCTTACATTGGGCTGGTTACTCGTGGAGAGTAATTAAGTGACTTTGAAAATGTCTTTAACATGAATAAGACAACTTTCTTATACAGTGTTGGACACTAGTTGGTAACTGGTGGTGTTGTTGTATGGGATAGTAAAAATCATTGGTTTATGTCTGATGCGTGAATTAGCCGGTTCAATTAAAAATTTGGTCACAGACTTTAACCGGTTTTGGCTGAGTCATTAATAAGGTATGGTTCCTGGTTCAACATGTCTGAATGGCCAGTATGGTCTAGGTTTACTTTATTGCATTATCACGATATAGAGAAGCACCAAGAGCATGGCCAGTCACGTGCATCTTACCCAAGTCGGAACTGTGTCGTTTTGTCCTGTGTTTTGAGTGCTGTAACATTAAACAGGGGACAAGTTTCAGAAGGTAGGGGGATGGTTGGAAGCTGAGGCATTCGTGTCTTGTCGGTGTACAAGCTCAAGTAAGAGCTTGATATAAACCTTGATTCTAGTGGATTCCGGGTATCAAGTTCTCGGTGTGAGTAGAGTTTCACATTGGAACCTGTACACGTTGAAAGTCTTGATCTTGCACACTTTATTTCTCTGCATTTTCTTCTGTTTTACGTTTCAAACCCAGATCCTTACAAACGAGTGTTAATCAAGAGAGAGAGAGTGATATTTGGTGATAAAGTTTTGCGTTTTACGTTTCATCCACACACCTCTCCATGAAGCTTCATCTACCGGGAAGATAGATTTGGCAATGGAACAAATGAGTCTAAAACCATCTTTTGCAAAGAAACTAAACGCGGATGGGTTTAGTCCCTTGCATCTTGCTGTCGAAAACCACCAAGCTGAGTTAGCACTAGAGCTACTCAAGTTTGATCTCAGTCTTGTTCATATTCGTGGTAGAGGAGGTATTTGCTTCAAAATTTTAATCTTATTTGTTCTCCAATCTTTTGAAGCAAATACCTCCTCTACCACGAATACAAACAAGACTAGGATCAAACTTGAGTAGCTCTAGTGCTAACTCAACTCGGTGGTTTTCGACAGCGAGATGCAACGGACTAAACCCATCCACGTTTAGTTTTTTGGCAAACGATGGTTTTAATCTTATTTTAATGTATTATTCATTTTAATGTATTATTCATTTTAATGTATCTGATGATCATATTCGGATTTCTCGTTTATCTACTTGTATTCTACGTGAGGTGGAAGCGGACTAGGCAGAAGAAGGTACTGAAACCCAAAAGTGAGCTCATTACTCATGGCTTCAAGGCCATGGTTTAGCCATTTGAAGCGTTTGTAGATGCTTTGCTCCTCGTAAAACTTTGATTGTTATAAACATATTCCGTAGCTATGTACGTGCACTTATTCTGTAAAATACTCTTAAAGATTGTATCGTTTGAATAAATGACCTGTTTAAGGTTCAACCTAAGTTTGCGAAAGGAAGCAGAAAATGTGTTTATGTGATAGAAATTTTACACTTTACCTTAAAAGGGATTTAATACATCCATCAAAAGTGAAATAAAGAAGAAGTGAGATGCTAAGATGCGGAGGCAACTGCAACTTGGGTTGTTTCTTTATCCTTTGCCTCCTTAAGTTGCTTCCACTTGTCAATGGTGTCGATAAGTTCCCCTGTTTTAATCAGATATCTTACCTTCTGTCCATCTTCAAGGACCTTGTGACCCACCCGACTTATCACATCCTTTTCTTTTGAATACAGCATCACATTTGAGCTGTGAATCGGTGCTTCGATCTGGAAAACATAATACATTTTGCACAATCTTCAATCATCACTCGAGTTTTGCCAAAGAAAAAGTGAAGGGAGCTACAAAATATGGTTTCCGTTTTGCAAATTAACAAAAGGGAGAGTTATTTGAATGGAGTGACCTTAACAATTTGGCCAGGTTCTCCCTCTTCTCGGCTCTTCATGTGTTTCGTCTTGAGGTTCACATCTTTGATCACTATGGTGCTGTTGTGGGTAAAGATCTTAGTGACTTCTCCAATTTTACCCTTGTCTCGTCCAGATATTACTTTGACCGTATCTCCAAACTTGACATGCATTTTGTGCAGAATCGGAAGACTGTTTGGTTTGCATTTTTTCCGTTCCCAACGCTTAAGCTGAAAGTAAAAACATAACAACACTCACAACATACGAACAATAATCCTGGCGATGAACTTAGGAATCAAGGATTGAGATCAACAATTTCCTTTCGGTTCTCAGGCATAAAAATCCAAAGTTTCGTATCCAGGAAGGTTAACACCTGGTTTCTTGTGGTTCAAAGCTACAATATTAACGGATAATGTAGAATGGGAAACCAAAAGTATGAGGTAACGGATCTGCTTACTAACCTTTGCAAAAACAAGACCTGGATTCTCCGCGGGCTTGACCTGCAATGAGTACAAAAGATAAGCAGAGTAATAAGGAACTATCCAACTGCAGCCATTTTGCAGTCAACATGAAAGCATCAAGCAAAAATGCTAAACCATTCTTTTGACTCAATATGTTGGAGCAAAACCATAATCAACCAACTGTGCCAAAAAAACACCACGCTGGCATCGATCATAGAGTATAATAACCACAAGGTACTAACTACTACTAGCAGAAGGCATTCAAAGATTCCAAAAGGGTCACTATCGGTTGAAACATCACGAAAAAAAAACTTGAGATCCCTTAGTTAGAAGTTTAATTTTACCCATAAAACAGTTTTATTTTAGTCACAGCTGCATCGCCAAGCCAAGTAGAGATAAACAGAATTCCATTATGAAAATATTAAACTTCTGAAATTCAAGTTCTCACTACTTCATCTCAGTTCAGTACTAACACAAAAGACATAGACAATGCACATTCTTCAATCCATAGTCCAGTAAACATAATTCATAGTTCAGAAACACAGAAATGAACCAACACAGAACATAAAGGAGAAATTTTACAATGACCATGAAAATTTCCCATATCAAAAACGAACAAATTAAACCTAATTTACAGGTCCAGTGAAAGATATAAAACCCGCACAACTTACAGGTTCAATCTAAACGTGGAAATGTCTTTGATTTACCATTCCATTAGCCATTAGCGAAAGGGAATAACAACGCACCCAAGTGAACTACAGAATCTAAAAGCTCTTAACGAGATTGAAAACCTAAGGCGAGAGATTAGAACGAGAATTCGAAAAATCGGAGTTACCGGCGAAGCGACGGAGAGAGAAATCGGGGAAAGGAGACGCTGGCCAAGGAAGGAAGAGTTAGAGGAAAGAGAAAGAGAAGTAAAGGAGCTCTGAAGAGCAGACATGGTCGTCATTTTTTCAACTTGTTCGCGCTCCGCAACTTCCACTGCGAAGTGGGTAACAGTTGTTTCTTCTTCTTCTTCTTCGGCCTATCCGTTCGACTGATGACGATAAAACGTGGATAACGATTATCGCTAGCAAAAGAGAAGAGAGCACAAACGACGTCGTTTCAAAACCGAAATTAAATTAACCAATGGGCTCGTGCTGGGCTTGGGCTAAATAAAGGTCTATACCCCCAAACATATAGTTTTGTCATTTGTGTTTAGTTTTTTTGAGTTTTTGGTTTATGTTTTAAAAAAACTCATTTATGTTTTAATTATTCAATTTAGTTCTCCCAAAAACTATACAAATATTTGTCTTCAAATCATATTTTGGGTTTTCTTTAAAAACTAAACACCAAAAGAGAACTGAATAAAAAATCTGTATTCATAGCCAATATATTTCAAATAGTCGTGCTCCTTACAATTGCATTGTTCTCCTTTTTTAAAAAACGTTGAAGTTGTTTTACAACAAACAAACAAAAAGAAAAACAACATTTTGAACTTGTTTCACAACGAACGAACAAAAAAAAAAATTCATTCACAAAAGAAAGATATAGACAACCTCCTATAAACCAAATTCAGTTACCAGGAGTCCATAATCATCAGTATTTTCTTTTCTTCCTAACAGAATTCTACAAATCATCCTAAAAGAAATGAAATCCAATTTAAAAAAAGTATATATATATCATAATTATGAACTTGTAACATTTTTTGTTTCAAACATCACTAGTCTTCAAGTGTACTGTCCATGGAATTATCCCTCCGATGATTTTCCGACCGAATTGATCTGTTTCCGGTTTGCTCACCACCGGACTCCACCGCAGGAGGAGGAGGCAGAGAAGGAGACGGAGAATTCCTCTGACGTTTTCTGTTATGTCTAACCTTAACAACACGTGTCAAAACCTGAACAATATCCCTCATGTTGGGACGTTTCCTCGGTGCACGAGAGATACATTTATATGCAAAAGCTGCAACTTCATTCACTTCTTGTAAATCAAATCTCCCATCTAATCTTGAATCCACAATCTCTTCCCACCCTACTTTTTCCTCTGCGTTCATCGCCGCCTATTTCATCCAAAAAAACAAAGTTTGTCTTTCATGTAAATTCTTCAAATAAACAAATTTGGAATTTGAGGATCAGGTTGGTTTTGTTCGTTTTTTTTTTACCAGCTCAACGTATTCCATTAGACCTTGTTGAGGATTTCTTCCAGCTATAAGCTCAAAAAGCAAAACCCCAAAGCCATAAACATCGCTTTTCTTGGTGAATTTTCTTGTGGAAATATACTCTGGATCGAGATAACCAAACGTTCCTCTGATGTTAGCAGCATGTTTGTCTACCATTTCTTCTCTGGACAGGCCAAAGTCAGCAACCTGAAGTTAAAAAGACAGTTATAGTGAGATACTTGAGGTAAATGAGATCTCATTGGAGATTAGAAGATATATTTACCCGAGCTCTCATGGATTGATCCAACAAAATGTTGGAAGATTTGATATCTCTGTGGATTACAGGAGGAACAGCCTGAAAAAATTGAATAGAACATGGCTTTTGAAGTTGTGTTTCTTAAGAGATGCATTAAGATGGTGGATAGTTTCAGCAATTAGATTACCCCATCATGAAGATACTCTAGACCGCGTGCCACGTCTAAAGCAATATATACTCTCAAATCCCAGCTCAGTGGTTCATGTTTTTCGCCTGTATCAAGAAAGAATTTTAGTGTGTTCCAAATTTGTATGAAAGCTCATCAAAATTGGTGAATTCCAAGCCATGTTAGATAATAGAAGGCAAATATTCCAACATTTGGTGACAAGCAGATTATTATATCATGTAGAATAGGATCGCTGCTTACTGTATAAATGAGAAGCTAAGCTTCCTTTACTCATGTATACATATATAAGCATGTGTTGGCCTTTCTCTGCACAATAGCCGACCAAGTTCACTAGGTTACGATGATGCAACCTTCCTAATAGCATAACCTGAAAAAGAAAAGGCAAGTGAACGAGTTTAGCAAGAGATGGAAACAGATAGTAAGATATGGATGGTTCAGTGAAGAATAGGAAGCCAAAGTCTGGGCATATTCAAGTCTGCCTAATATTACTTTTTACTGATTCTTCATGTTTTCCGAACTTATTTGTTCTTTGGATGTCAATATCATACAGAATCACAGTTCATAGATATGTCTACCTCTGTCTGAAACTCTTTTTCTCCTTGTTTAGAATCTGTGGCAAGAACTTTCACAGCAACAGTCTCACCGGTGGACATTTGAGCTTTGTAAACAGGTCCAAATGCTCCTTGGCCTATCAAAGTTGTGAAATTACATGTTGCTTTCTGCAAATCCCTGAATCAACGACCAAATAACATATGTTAGAAACTGAATACAGGACCAAGAATGCAAGATATTATCATATCCGTCAAAATCCAGCGTGATAATCTGGTTATTCACAACATTAACTATACACTAAAACATGATATAGATCCCAGCATTCCCCTCATGATGAACTTTCAGAGTTTGCAATAATGACCAAACTACTATAACAAGAGAAGTCTAGTCCTCATTAGTTAACAGACAATAAACAAAAAAAACTTATCAGGAAACTCTGATCCAGAATCTGAGAGTTTTAATTACATCTTAAGACCCGGATCTTGTCAGGAGGAGACAAACCTGTAAGAATATTCCAAAATGCCAGAAGCAGAGATCACATTACTCCTCTTACTAAACCCTTCAAGCCAAACAGACCTCCCATTCGTAGAGGATTTCACAGGTGAATCCGGACCAATCGTCGAATCCGACATTATGTTGCAAGAGTCAGCTCCATTCTCTCTGATGGGAAGCGTTGCACTTCTTCTTGACCCACTGTTCACAATCTGAGATCTCTTCCTATGGTATCTATAGCAGAACAATGCTGAAACAGCTAAAACCACACCAATCACCACACCCAGCGAGATCCCAACGATCAAACCAAAGGATTCTCCCTCCATTGTCAATAATGTATCAAAGCCCTTAATGCCTTAAGCTCTTGTAGACGCCTCTGCAAAACAAAACAAAACAAAAAGAAACCAAATAATAATGTATCAGAGATGAAGAATTATTGTTTAATGCCACAATGTCAGACGAAGAGGAGGACAACAACTAATTTCTCAAATAAGAAAATAGCTAACGTTGACCATCAACTCTTCAACAAAAGCTTGCGAGAAAATTCATACTATAGATTCAGCGAAATCAATTCGTATCTCTCTATTCATATAATAAACCCATTGCTTCAAAAGATACCCGAAGAAGATGAGGTTTAGAGAAGCTCAGAGGTCAAATTTGACTTATGAATTTTGCAAAATTCAGCTGCGGGAGTAGAAGTTTCCTAGCAAAATGCTTATACACTAGTTAGGAATTTTCTCGGGAAAATTTTGTAGAAACCACAAAACACTTTTAAATCCTGATTAAAAATGAACAGAGGAAAGGAAGAATGATTTGAAATGGATCTCGAGAATCGCGCAACTTTTGAAACGCCGCTTGGTAAACCTTTCTTTATTCCTTTTTCTCTTTCCCTAAATTTTCGTCGTTTTATAATTTTCCAGCATTCGTCTTCTTTCTTCAGCAGCCAAACCCAAAGAAGACTTTCTCAACGACGACAAAAACAACAACAAAAATCCCCAGGAAAATCACACCTACTACACAACAGAAAACTCCCAAACAAAATAAAAATAAAAATAAAAAATCAGGAGAATCGAAATTTACCTGTAGAAATGTGCAGGATTCTTGAGAATAGGTGCATTTTCACAGAAGACACGGTTGTTAATCGTCTTCGTAGATTTAAGAAACTTGGAAGAGAGAAAGATTGAAGAGAAAGGGAGAGGAAATTTTCCAGAGCTTTGCTTTGATTGCAGAGAAAAGAATCCAAGAGAGAGAGAGAGAGAGAGTGACTGAGAGAGAGAGGTGTAGAGAGGTTCTACTTCAAGCAAACGATCACAAAAGGCAACTAAATTAAGCTTCATGACTCTTTTTTTTTTTCTTTTTTGAAATGTGTTGAAAAAGGTTTTATGCAAAAATTCAAAAAATTTACATTTTAACAACGTCTGCTTCAAACATTAAAAAGAACAAACAAAAAAAACGAAACGGAAAAGCTTTTTTTTGTTCCTTTAATTATTGTTTTTATTGAAATGACGTTACTACTCCTTTAGAGAAGAAAAAAACTGAATTCGATAGATTTGAATTTTCGATATCCACCAAGCATTATTTTTATACAGCATGTGATGATTTCGATGTTGTTTTGTGTGAATAGTTTTAGTTTATATCCGTAGATTATATATTTTTAATTTTTTTTTTTTTATTATATACTCCACTAATAGTCTGACAAATTTGTACTTTTATATAATTGCTTCGTAGTATTGGTTTTAAAAGTCATTTTGTCATTTTTTTTTTTTTTTTTTTGG
>OVAY01000177.1:64937-83641 GCA_900406395.1 Kernera saxatilis
TTTTTTTTTTTTTTTTTTTGGCATTTCATCTAGTTACAATGAATTTTTTTATCTTTTATTATTGACAAGAGTAACAAGCTCATGGTAATAATATAAATCTTCATCTACTAACTTTTGACTGTTGACTAACGTTTAAAAATTATATTATCATCAAAGAAATGTAAGAAAAAGATGTAATTTCAGATATTGGATAAAATATTTTTTGCCGAAAAAAGAAGATGTAAATGTAAATTGTGCGTAATGGGTCCCACGAATATGACTATGCTTTATTATGATTGGATGAATTTTATCCTTGTACATTCGTAGTGGACTTTTTGGTTTTCCGCGACGAATTTTCCAGGGTCTGATTACCTGCGTCGCGGTCTATACGCTTCTTTGTATACCCTCTCTTTTACTATCAATTCTTAAACTAATCAATTATCATTCTACTAAAAAGCTCGTTATCATATTATTACATTTTTTTCAATAACTTTAAGATTTTACTACTACTAATACTATAGTATTACCTTACCTAAAAGACTAAACAATAATACTAATAAAGTAATAAAAATTTAACTGGTATGATTAATTAAATATAACATACTTTCCACTTTTTCGAGTTCATATAATTTTTCAAATAAGTGTTTTTTTCAAGCTAATTGACATAGTTTAGTCTACTTTGCAAGTTTATTTAGTTGTATATACCAATTTCACAATTTTCTAACCAAAATGAGGTAGATTTCAAATATTTATTTACAATATATTTTCAGTCACCTCATTATGAACAAGTTTATCCAAAATCATGATGTTTTTGATCATTTAATCTCACCAACTAACCGGAATTTCATATATGAAGTTAAATAGGATAAAGTTAATTATTTTATAGATTGATGATAGAAATTGTATTATCCAAATATCCGATTAATAATCTTATGGATGCAGTTGAGAGTTTGGAGGTTAATAGGTGAGAAGATAAAATGTGAAACTATAAGTCTATATAACTAGTAGCAAGCAGTTACACATATCTACCTAACTCACCTAATGTCACATTGAGGATTATCAGTTGGAGTTTATTTTCATCCAAAAAAAAGTGAACCCAAAAAACACAAATAATTTGTTCAACTAAAAATGTTGCTAAAGACAGAAAACATAATGAATCATTTCGAAATGACCTACGAATTTATTGCTGATTTCTCCACACCATTCTAACAATATCCGTGAAATCAAACTAACTTGCTTCAGTTCTTTTTTTTTTTTTGTTCAGTTCTTCTGACATGATATCGAGAACCTTTATTAATTTAAACACTGCTATTTATTCGAAAAGTCAGTAAAATATTGTTTACTTTGTGTGCACTAATATGAATAAAATGAAGATAAAATCCCGGAATTACTGCCGCAAGTAATTCTAGTATACAACTTGGACAAAATATTCACCACACGCACACGAAACGAAACATTATCACACATAAAAGATTTGGCGTAAAAAGACATTTCTTCTTACACTTCAATAATGTAATTATCCAATTTAAGAGTTAAGATCTTCCCTTCATATGACTACAGATATTAATTTTTACTCAAAACATTGAAAGAGCTGGAAAAAGTGCTTTGATGCCAAAAAAATGGTAGGATTTTTGTCCGCTTTAAAAGACAATTTAAAAATAGGTTGTTTTACAAAAAGTAATTCATAATTACAGTTTGAGTTAACTTTAAAATTCACTCGACGAGAAAGGAAAATAATTTAATCTCTTAGCTATTAGTTTACCAAAAAATAGTATCGAAAGAATTCGATTCTTCAGTTACTTTTTTTCTTTAATTAAATACGCTGACAAAATCTCAAGTTAATGAATGAAGTTTCGACGTTAAAGCGAGAACAAAACTTTACAATGTACTTCGTCGATTATACAGAGTGGCTTAAGCCAAGACAACCAAGAAAACACGTGAAGATCCTCCATGTTAATGTATTTGACCACATTATATATATACACAACATGCGTGAGAGAGATAATTTATATATATATATATATAGAGATATTTTTCTTTTATCAAGATTATAATGTTTTTTTTTTGTAAAAATATAATGTTTTCTTTGCTTAGATTATATGTTATTTTCACGTTGGCAGAGGAGAGGAGAGAGTGAGGGCGCAACACAAGATACTCCTTGTCTAGATCCAAAACTCCTTGCCTCAAGACAAGATGAATATTAACCGAAAGACAAGTACGGAAATTTATATGAAAAAGTGCTGTTATAATTATCAAAAAAAAAAATGTTGTTTCGTCACTATATCATTTGCCAATACATATTAGGGTTTTGTATTTTTAATTTCGACATGTTCCACTATATTTTTGAGCCAACCCTGAAACAGTGAAATAGGTCAGTTTTTGAATTATCTTCTATATTAAAATTTTGAAAAATTTCTAAAGTCAGTTATAGACCAATCATTTTATCGTTAGCGAATTTTTAAAAATATATAATTGGTAAAGAAAATTATTGGATCTTAGCAATAAATGAAGATATCAAGAAAGGGAAGAAAAGTAAGACTTAAATTTGGGAGGATGAGATGAATTTGATAACTTGAGAGCAAATATTCCTAAAGTTCAAAGTTTACGTGTTCCATGGTCGCATGATCATTTAAGCAAAACATGTCTTCACCACGTGCACGGTACAACCCCATGTTCTCATGTCTCCATATATACACAGTCGTACACATATTTATACATGTATATATGTTTCATAATCATATATATACACACACATTGTGGAGTTTTATTGATTATTCAAAGAAAAGGTGATATAAGACTACATGTGAGAATGTGATTAAAGATGCAAAAGAACGCGTTAACGCCTTCCTAGTGTATACTACTAGTAATATATTAGGGTTTAAGAATTTGAGTTTATTAGAAAAAATGAGTTAATTAAGGTGCAGGTCTTTCTTTGATCTACATGTGAATAATGGCAATTTTAAATCGTAGTCTATTTGGTTTTTCTGGATTGACGTCCACTGACACTGAGACACTCACATATTCAGAAATAACATGCGAAATTAAACGGGCTTTGACGATTGGTCTCGGCCCATAACCCTGCCACATTAAAAAATTCCATTCAAAAGACTCAGTATGTGACTAACTTTCAAATCTTCAAAGCTCAGCGAATATTTTGATGAAAAAAATTACATACAATATATCATAATGTAAATAACTTATACAGAGGCTAAAAGACCTATCAAATAATTACCATTAAACCTATTTATCAACCGGTTAATTTTGTGGAGGATTGTATTTTGGAGAAGGCCGTCTTTGTTAAATTTTTTTTTTTTTTTTTTTTTTTTTTTTTTTTTAANTTTTTTTTTTTTGTCTTTGTTAAATTTTGGTGAGAACAAGTAGGAAGCGTGACCGTTGGAGGCAAATTTAACTCATATCAGGGTGTTGGTCGTCGGTTTCGAGTGTTGTGAAGCGTTCTTGAGACAATTACCTGGTCGTGTGATAGCTTTTAGATAAACAAGATGAGGTTTTTCTTCCCGAAAAGTTTCTATTGTTCAAATCAAAATAGGTTAACACGAGTGGATGTAGAATCGAGAAAGCAGAGAAAGAAAAGATTGTCAAGTTTTGAGCCATGTTTAAAAACTATCTTTGGCTCAATCTAATGTTTGAGTGAACTTCAAAATGTGGTTCAAGAGATAGAAATGATCTTCTCGACCAAATATTTTGGTAAATGATAAACGGAATAGAAGCATAACATGTGGTTGGAGTCAGGGCCGATCCAGAGTATATGTAAGTGAAGCGATCTTTAGGGTCTAACATGTTTAAACACGTTAATTATTGTGGAATTTTTTTAATTAAGTAATAAAACATATAATAAAGAGGCATAATTTTTTAATCTCGCGGGAGACATCCAAAAACATTGGAATGGTACTGGTTGGAGCACCTTTTAGCACGACGAGTATGTCTGTTTTTAGACTTTGGAGTATTTTCACATGATTTTTTCTTTAGATAGTCGTCTTGTTTACCAAGTGTTGGCATATGATAAGCGGATAAACTGATTCAACGTAGAAACAAAAAAAAACATGAAATATAGACCAACTCTTTTCATTTGAGCTTCGCATAAGTTTTATATATCGGTGGCAGCAATATCAAAGAAATATATACATTAATTAATGCTACATCTTCCATGGCCTTAATATATTATACACATAAACTTCACAAAGAAACTGAAACTCAGAACATGAACGGAGTCGGTGAGAATGCCGGAATTACTGGTTCGAAATCATTTCTCCTGCAAAACCCATAAACCAATAATTAATAAAATCGTCAAAACAATAATTCACCATAATGTTCAAAAAAAAAAACAATAATTCACCACCAATTCTTTTGCCATTTTATAAACAGAATTTCTCATTTAAATTTACAGATTTGGCTAGCTTCTGTTTACTCGAAAAAACATTAACATGATGTTGACATCCCAACTACATCGAATCTTTATCCACAAAATAGCATCGTACCTACCATCATTACCTTATAATTTTATATTAATAATTCCCATACTTATCTTTATAAATTACATTGAAGATGTTAGAAATCTTTTTAGCAACCAGATACTCAAGCATATTATTAAGTTAATAGTACGACTAAAATATTTTTTTAAAATATAAATAATCATGAAAACTATAATCTTGATTAACCCAAAAGTATTATCATGTGAATTTGTTAGATATTTTTGAAGAATAATTTTGTAAAATAATAATTATTTGTCATTACGAAATAACAAATTAAAAAGGTTCAAGAATTGTGTTTTCTTACCCGAAATCGTCGCTCCGGAAACGAACATGACCACCACCGGATCGGGACGACGGTTCTCCGCCGCCGACTTCACTTTTCCGACGGACTTTCCTCTCTTCTCCGCCGTTTCCCGACTTCTCCGTTATCGCCGGCTTGTGCTCGGAGATCACGCTGAGCGACGGTCTCCACTCCGCCACCTGTCCCGGTTGACCCGCAACTCTAACGCGTTTCCGCCGCCTTCGCTGTTTCATCAGCGACTGCGTTTCGTTGGAAAACGAATCATCCGCGTTTGCGGCGGATTGGTGAAACTGCTGCGAACCACAACAAGGCACCACGAGCTCCAACAAGAATTTCATATCCTACACCTGATCACTTTCCTTTTTTTTTTTTTTTTTAATTCAATCTTTAACAAGTTAAATCTAGAATTAATTTCAAGAAATGATGGAGAGAGTAATTGGAGTGGTGATTCTCTTGTGAAACATAGGCAATTTATAGAAAGGACGTTGAGAATCTTGACGTTATGACTCACTTGATTACGTGGACATATGATTTGCGGTGTTATTACGAAACTGCCCTTGACAACTTATCTTAAACCGGAATTTTATTTTTAGTTGGTTTACGTAGAAATTGAGAGATAAACTTCAAAAGCCTCCCATAATCTCAATGGGAAGTAGGCCTAATGGGAAGTGCTGACAAAATGCAATAAATATTGTTTAATGGTAAAAGATGATAGAATGATAAAGTTGGCCGTTTAATTATAGTTTTGATTTGTATACAAAAGTGTATATTTTCAGTAAATTAAGTATATTTTCCAATACTTTGCCGTTTCGAAATGATGACATTGTCACAGACTCACAGTACAATATTATATACCACTAATCTTTATTAACACTATTTTGTACTGCCATTTTATTGTAATATATATTGATTGTTAGCCAAATTTACAAGATTAAGAAGTTACAAATCACACCTAATACAGTACTTTCCAAATGCAATTTAAAAATAAAATATAGTACTATACTTATATACACTAACGGTTTTGCATTCGTTTCGGTTGGTAGAGTCGTATACATCATTCATTTAGTTATCTTGTCGTCTAATTTTCCAAAAACCATAATTAGAATTTGGTATAGAAAGTTAGAAACCGTTTACAGATTATAGAAAGATATATTAAAATCTGAAATCATGTAAACAAAAATTTTCAAATTTTTTGTTTTAACATTTTAATATAACAAAAAATTTCAAAAATTTACAGTTTTAGCGTGTGATTCTTTTTGATGTAGAATCATATTGCCGACGTGAATCACTGTTGCTTCCGTTACTGGTACTTTGTTTTTATTGAGAATAATTTTGGACCACCTATAAATATTTTTCGACATATTTTTCTAGTCAGAAATGAATTTTGGACCACCTATAAATATTTTTCGACATATTTTTCTAGTCAGAAATGACTTAATTTTGTTCCCTACAGAATGATGGTGGGGGGTCATTCGTGTATTTCACTTTGGTTGCTCTGCTTCACGGGTTCTAAATAATAATTTCATCTAATTTATGTGGATCTGGTTTGATTTTGATTTTGTTTATGGTTTGGATTATTAGATACGGTGTTGTAATCGAATTAGACATGAATGTATATTAGACAGTTTTAACTTTGAGATGGGTTTCGGATTTCGGTTCGGATTTTTTTGTGGTGGACCGTGGACGTAGCCTCGTATAGGAGAAGTAATTAATCCAACTAAAAACCAAATTAGAAACGGTTTTGAAATATTTTATGTACTTTTTGTTGATTTGATTTGGATCGGTTTAGCTTAGAAAGTTTTTTTTTTTATATATACCCTATCGGTTGATCCGGTCAGCCCGGTAGGAACGTACTTTGTATTACATAGTGGATTTCTTCCTGAAGGATCACCACACTGCTTAATCTTAATGAAATACGGTTACATGGTGGCTTAATCCCATGCTTAGCATATTATTGATCTATTCAAATCCAGTATCACTATCAATTTTTTCCTTCTGGCACAGATCATCTAGTTTATATTCTTAAGCACGTAATATGTTTTCTTTTTTTAACGACAAGTACGTAATAATATATGTATGGCGATATGATGTTATACAATTTTTTTTGTTTGTTGCTAAAGCCTAAAATATATGATGTTATACATACATGTGCTATTATACGTGGCAGTGAGAAAACCCTATAATAAACGAAAGACCTTAAATTTAAACTCCTGTAGATAAGAACAATATTAAATGGACCAGATCAGACTCATATCTCGTAACGAGATAGAAAATGAAATGGTCCAACTTAATATATTATGTGTAACTAAATTCATGAAACGGAAACAGCTTCATCTAAACCCTAATTCAACCTAATTTTATTGCTGTTGACAAAAAAAAAAACAACCCTAATTCAACCAACAGAGAACGAAATCTCCAAAATGGTGTCACATTTGAAAGTAATAACACATGCGGCGCAACAAAAACGACGATGAATCATCATCTCTTATTAATTTGTTTTTACTGATTATAATGATATATTAATATATGTATTTCCCTTTCTCATTAATAAGATGACTTTATAGTTTATGATAGAGTTGATAAGTTATAGAATATTACAAGATCATGCTCAATTATTTGAAATAATATATATATATAGAGTAATCTATATATATATATATATATTTAAAATTTATTATTTCAGGCTTTATAATATACGAAGTTTTTTTGCAAGTTTTTTCGCGGATCTTGTGCAAATGCACATCTTTCGCATACCTAAAACTGGTTTTTCCAGTTAGTTATGTTGCTAGGTGTCACGGGCAAAATGGTAACGTCCATAGTTAGGATTACATCTTAGCTTAATTTAACGAGAAACAACAACAACAAAAAAGGAATAATAAAATCATCGTCGTCCGAAAAGAACTTGATTAGAAACGTTATCCGATTTCAAAGAACTTGATTATGCAGTTAAATTTGACTTTTGCATATTCTTAAACTTGGAAACAAAGGCCATTTGTACACGTTGCGATCGACATTCTAATAACAACTAACATTATTAATTTGCGTCCAAGGATTAGACAATCAAACAACAAAAACATATCACTATCACCATTATATGCTAAGTACACTCCAAAAATTCTAGCTGAAATAGACTTGAGAGAGAGAGTAATGGGTCTCGACTCTCGAGTAATATGGTGAGTTGTAAAATAGAATTGGTTGCATGAGAAAGAGGGAATTGTCTCACCAAACATAATTGGACAGCGAAGGAATGTTACAGTATGAACGGTATCTCTTTAGTTTTTGTTTCCTTTTTTGTCTTTGTAATATTTATTGCATAAGTTTTTATAAGCCATTAGTACTGATATTTCTTTTTGTTTTTGTTCGGTGTGGATGTATAAAAATGTTCGTGTAGATTCTAGACAGCTCCACGTGAAATTTTGGGAACTCAATGTTGTTTTATTGTGGCCAATGACTTATTCCCATTTGTTAAAATCATCATAATGGTTTGCTTGATGAAAATGTTCAATCCTCTCAACAAATTGTGTGTTACTGATTGGCTAATGGCTACGGACCCATTGGGTTTTATGAAAATGTTCAATCAGATTGGGTTCAAAGTTTTTTTGGTTCACAAAAAAAATTAATTTGAAAAATAATAACTAAATTAAAGCAAAATATGTTTGTTTCAATGGAACATTTTTTCCAATATAAAATGGGGAATATATTAAAAGATATTATGGTACACAGATCAAAATTCAACAGACCGAACCGGCTCTGAATTTTCCATGACTCTAAAGAGCAATCAATCTCATTTTAAACCAGCCCATATAAAAATCATTCCTGTTAGGTTTAAATCAATTCAAAAGATCTCTCTACGTACATCTTAACCAATCGAAACCACAAATAACCAAACCAAGTAAGCTGGATTGCCATCTCTTCCTCAAAGAGATATTACACTTGATACTTGTCTTGTAATGTCAGTTTTGGTTATTACACTTAAAATATATAATTTCAAGTTTCTGAGATTCTCAAGGTAATAAACAAGACACTACCAAGACAACAGTTTGACCATAGAAGAGAATAGAATGAAACATAACATTAATAAAAAGATTCGTCGAGACCCAATGCTCAAGGATTTCATGAACAAGACTGTTTCTCTAGCGGTTACCATATGGAGGACGAGACATGTTGTTCTGAGGTTGATATGACTGCGATTGCTCTCTTGGTCTTGCATACTCTGCGAATATCACCCAACCGTCAAGAAACTGCAGAGAAACACAGAGAAGAGAATTAGCCAAATAGCCATAGATGTGAGTATATATGTCAGTATAGAAATGGGTTTTTAACTTAAAATCTTATAATGTATTATTACCTTCCCATCCATTCCAGCTATGCCTTTTGCAGAATCTTCTAAGGTGGCATATCGAACAAATCCAAACCCTTTGGAATATCCTGATACTCTGTCTGTGACAACCTTAGCTATAAAACCAATTTGAAAGAAAGGAATCGTTACAGTTGGTTTTCTGATCGAATAGTTTTGATGCGCATTAAAGGGTCATAGTAAGGAAACGCACCATCAGAAACTTCTCCAAACTGAGCGAAAGCTGTCCTAAGTCCTTCAGAAGTGGTGCGCTTACTAAGCCCTGAAAAATCAGGTGGCACGAGATAGTCCTTTAGATTTCAAAGTTTCAGCTTCGTAAACAAAGATAACATGACGAAAAGACACTTCAGGAAACTGAGAGACAGCATCAAAACAGAAGAGGACATAGATCCATACATAAATAGTAATCAGATTTAACATGCAAGTATGAGGTGTGCTGTATGAGGTGTGCTGTATACATGGCTCTACACCTTCGAGACTAAACTTTCAGATATTCAATGGCCATAAAAGCATGTGATCAAAGTGAGAAACAGAGGATATGTAGGAACAAAGAAAACAGCATAATCGAAATTGTTTGCATCCAAGCCCAATGTTAAGCTACATCTCAAAACTCATTAATACTAGCAAGAGATTTACAAATGATTAAAAAACAAAAAAGGGAACGTCAAAGAAGCTCTGTTTCACTCTTACAATTGATTCCTAGGCAAAGCAATCAGAAAGATACACAATTTCCGGAAAAGACGACCAAAAAGGAATAATTGAAAAACCACACCAAACCATCCCTCGTTGCAGATACTTGATCAAATTCTTAATACACACGCTGGGCTCTCTTAATCGTAAACTAAAAGAGGTCCATCTTCGTTGATGTTCTAAGACCCCGAAAGTCTAAATCTCAATCAAAAGGAAGGATCTTATAAAGCATCAAATAGAAACCCACATAGCCTCGAGCGTCGATAAACCCCCAAAACCCAGAAATGAAATGAGAGATAGAAAGAGGCGTATTACCGGAGACGAAGAGATTGGTGCTGGGTTCCGCCTGAGGACGAGCCGGAGCTTCGGATTCAGCCTGTGGAGAAAGAAATGAAAACCTTGTAGCATTCGAACAAAAAAGCCGTCTCAATCCAACCGGAGCCGCAGCCATTTCCGTCGCCGCTCTCGCCATCGCCGGAAGTCTCATAGCCATCGCCATAGATTTCAATTGACCGATCGGCGTATTGATCTTCTTCGGATTAAGAAGAAAAAAAGGTTTTAACTTGAGAGCTAAAACCCTAACCAAAAGCCGATCAATCGATTGATTCTGCGAACAAGGGTTTTTGCATAGAGAGAAGACCTAAAAAAAAGACCCCGAAACACAGAAAACGTACGAGGAAATGACGAATATACCCCTGTATCAGTTCAAAAATTACCATTGTAACTCGAAAGTAAACTTTTAGAACACAATATTTACACACATCAATTACCGTTTTCTAATGTTTAGACATGGTATTAAAATGTGCATTTTTTTAACTCTATACAAGTAAAGTAACTGGAAATGAATTCTGAAACAAAGGATATTGAAATAGTAAATGAACCTAAACAATTTATTATAATACATAACATAATATAACATGTATGTAAAAGCAAAAACATCATCAACATATAGATAAGTGTATATGAGTGCTGACATGCTGTAAAGGCCTAAATTAATTTTCTATCTATTAATTTATCTACTCGTTGATTTTTCCATTACTAAAAAAATTAGATTTTTACTGTTCGATTAGGAATTCAATTTGATTATCTAGTAGTTGGGGTTACAAAGATAACAAAGTCATCACTCATCAGCCCCTTAGATAAAAGTGATACAAAAAAAAGGAAAAATTAATTAAGTGAATCAATGTCTCACTAACAAATTTTAATCTTCTTAGAGTACACTTTATAGTTTTGGGCAGAACGAGTCAAAAAAAACGTGTACAGGTAGAAGAAGCGTAAAACCAAATGTCAACACCAAAGAAGAGCCTTCGAAAAAGAGAGCTTTTGCTTTGCACTCTTCTCCTTTCTTCCTCTTCAACTTTTACAAATTATAACCAAAAAAAAACTCCATTTCAATTTCTTGCCTCCAAATCTTTCATTCTACCAGAAAAAAAGTTCCCTCTCTCTCTCTCTGCCTCTCCCTCTTTCTCTCTCTATATCACGAGACTCGTCATGGTTCTGGTTCTCTTCTTCGTCGTCTTCTTCTTCGCGTCTCTTCATCAGGTTTCGTCAGAGTCTATCAGCAGAGCGGATTTTCCAGATGGGTTTGTGTTCGGGACAGCTTCTTCAGCTTACCAGGTGACATTCTTCTTCTTCTCCAAACTGATCCAAGAAAGAACATATTTCAGAAGATCAAGATTTTGATAATTGCAACACTTTCTTGCAAGAAATCAGTTCGAAGGAGCTGTGAATGAAGGAAACAAAGGACAAAGCATATGGGACACTTTCACGAAGAAACCAGGTATCAAACAAAGAAACCCAGAAAAAGTCACAAATATCAAAAATTAGATTTCAGTCGATTTAATGTTATTGTTCTTAATCAACAGGAAAGATATTGGATTTCAGCAATGCGGATACTACAGTCGATCAATATCATAGATTCCATGTAAGTTTTACCTAAAACGAAAACATTGTTTGACTTAAGCTTGAAGATAAAAGTAGGGTTGCTTCTCCACAGAGCAACCTCGTCCAAACAAATCTGAGATAAGACGTAACAGACATAAATGAGAGAATCTAAGAAGCAAGAACCTTTTTTGTTTTTTTTTTTGAATTTGTTGCTTTCACAGAGTGACATAGACCTGATGAAAGATCTGAGAATGGATGCTTACAGATTCTCTATATCTTGGTCAAGAATATTCCCTAGTAAGTCTTTTAGCTGTGATAAGAGTTATGTATCACCAAGTTTCGACGGGTCTATTAAAATCGGGTTTTAACAGATGGAACAGGGGAAGCAAACCCAGATGGAGTAAAGTACTATAACAGCCTCATAGATGCTCTTTTAGCCAAAGGAATCAAACCTTATGTGACATTGTATCACTGGGATCTTCCACAAGCTTTAGAAGACAGATATGAAGGTTGGCTAAGCAGAGAAGTCGTGTAAGTATACGATCTTTGGATAAAAATGTGAAATCTTGATATGTTGAGATGATTAAACAGACAAAAAGCTGAAAACATTGTGCAGGGGAGATTTCGAGCATTATGCATTCACCTGTTTCAAAGCATTTGGAGATAGAGTGAAGTACTGGATCACTTTCAATGAGCCACGCGGGGTATCAATCCAAGGCTATGACACGGGGATACAAGCTCCAGGGAGGTGCTCACTTCTGGGACATTGGTTCTGTAAGGAGGGGAAGTCATCGGTCGAACCGTATGTTGTAGCTCACAACATTCTATTGTCTCATGCTGCTGCTTACCACACCTACCAGAGGAACTTCAAGGTAAGAAAACAGAACAGAACATGAACATCTTATGATTCTTAGGTCCAGAATAATATGTGGGAATCTAAATGCAGGAGAAACAACGTGGCCAAATCGGGATAGCGTTAGATGCAAAATGGTATGAGCCAATGTCTGATTGTGATGAGGACAGAGATGCAGCTCGTAGAGCGATGGATTTTGGGATTGGATGGTAAATCTAAGATCCTTTTATCTGGATATTTGCATAAAAGAGAAAAAGAAACTGAAGTGACAGAATGAGATTTAAACTAGGTTTATGGATCCTCTAATCAATGGAGACTATCCAGCTTCAATGAAGAGTCTAGTGGAAGAGAGACTACCTAAGATAACACCAGAGATGTCTAAAAACATAAAAGGGGCATTTGATTACTTGGGAATCAACCACTACACCACATTATACGCGAGGAACGACAGGACTCGGATAAGGAAACTGATTCTGAGAGATGCTTCATCTGATGCCGCCGTTATTACAAGCTGTAAGACACACCAGTTCTCATATCATTCTTATTACTGCAACAAAACAAGAGACCTAAGCTGATGTTTCTACTCTCTGTTTGCTCCTAATTGTTGTAGCTTTTCGCGGAGGAGAAGCTATAGGAGAAAAAGTATGTCTTCTGATAAACCGACAATGTTCACTAATTCCTTACTGGCCTATTCAAAGAAACTAAACAATTATCTGATGAAGAAACTTACTTGAATCAGGCTGGGTCAAGCTGGCTACACATTGTCCCATGGGGAATCAGGAAACTGGCAGTGTATCTTAAAGACACCTATGGAAACCCTCCTGTATTCATCACAGAAAACGGTAAGGTGTCTCAAATCCCAAAAATGTGATTCTCACAATCATCAATAAAAAAAAATCAGATTTTAACATCGAGGGTGGTGAGATATGGCAGGCATGGATGAGAAAAACAACCGATTCATAGACATGGAAAAAGCATTACAAGATGACAAGAGAATTAGCTTCCACAGAGATTACCTCTCCAACTTATCAGCTGCCATAAGGTAAAGTAAACTACAAAACCCAGTGAAACAACTTCAGCACTGTAAATGAAGTTAAACTGTGTGATTTGATTTGCAGGAACGATGGGTGCGATGTAAGAGGATATTTCGTGTGGTCATTGCTGGACAACTGGGAATGGAACTCGGGATACACGGTCCGGTTCGGGATCTACTATGTCGATTATAAGAACAATCTCACGAGGATTCCTAAAGCCTCGGCGCAATGGTTTCAAACCATACTCGATTCGAGACGGATTGATCATAGCTCTTCATCGGATTCCAACAACAAACTTCTGCAGGAGGCAACGGAAACAGATAGTATCACACAAGAGAAATGATAGAATCAAATACAGAAATAGAGTAGGAATATATACAGATTGTTTCATAGAAAAAGCTCAATTTTCAGGATTTTTTATACTCGGAGACGATTCAAGCAGAAAATAGAGCTAAATCAAATATAATTGATAAAAACAAAAAATCCATTTCCAAGTGAAATTAAAGCAAAGTTGAAGAATTGAATGGAAAATTTCAAACAAGTGATTGATGTTATTTGCGTCTTGTGTAAAGATCTGACCGTTGAGGTCACGGCAAGCGCCACCGCCTCTTTCCTCAATTCCGGCGAAATCCAGAAACGAGTAAGAGGTCACTGTAGCAAGTAGGAACGAAGAATACCCGAAACGATGTCGTTTAGCAATAAAGATGAGATTCATTAAAATTGTACTATGTTAACGAAAAGTTCAGCCTGCGGTTGTTATTTGAATTTAAAAGAAAGCTATGTATTATTTAAACGGCTAGGATTTGTTTGACTTTCTTTAAACCCTTCGGAGTTAGATCAATCCGGTGTCATTTCTCTGTTTAATTTTAAAATTTTATTTTAATTTCACGTATTACTTATCTTCATCTCTCAAACTAGAATTTTAATTTTAAGAGTTTATTTCGATTAATTACTTACAAATTGCAAAACATACATATACAAACAGGTGATCCGGCCGGTTAATCTAATACGCTAAGGAGGTCTTGTATTCTGTTTTTGCTTAATAATTTTGTAGACATAAAAAGAAAAGTGATTATTGATTATTACATGATAAAACAACCAAAAGATCCAAGACCGTTCCAAATCATTCCAAACAAAACGTTTAAACGACAACGAAGCAAAGGACAGAGATAACAGTAGTGGTTTTTTTTTGGCTGTATCGGCAAATTTAAGAACCAGATCTTAAGCACGTTTCAAAACTACCATGAAGATGACGACCACGGCTAATCCAAAGAGAGAACGAGGGTCGTTGAAAAACGTCTGCTTCTTGTCTTTTCCATCCTCTGTAACTGATCCTAACCCAAACAAACCCCCAAAGTAGGAAGACACATTTTCCATCAATCGAACAGCTTTTAGCTTCATGTCTTGCAGAATCTCTAAGATCTCAATTGGCTTTTCTTCTTTCACTTCACATTCAGTCGTGCTCGAATGCTCGGATTGGTCGTCCTTGTCAGATTCAACCTGAGCTGGAAATAGAAAAAAAGTTTCTGTCAATTTAGTTATCCCACAGACATCAAATCATCAAAGAATTTATTAGTTTATGGTGAAGTTTTCTATACCTGTATTATTGGTCTGGAGAAATTTCATGAGATCCTTATTTTCCATTACAGCATCCCATACTTTTGGATCAGACGCGATGGAAGCAACAACATTCTATATAAAAAAGGGAAACAATCTCTGTCAATGCTTTTGTCTCGAGATAATCAAAATTTGCAAGACATGTGAAAGAGTAGGCACCAGCGATTCAAACCAAAATGCAGCAAAGTTCTACTAGTTGTGCCAACACAAAATCAAAAGGGTTGTGAACCAATCTGAGGTAATAATACGAAACCAAAGCCGAGGAAAGAAAAGAGATTGATATACCTGCGCAGCGGGGCTTTCACTAAGAAAAGCAAATGCATGGAGAGCAACTTGTGGATTAGCTGTTTGAACAGCCTTACTAGCTCTGTTCTCAGAAGATTGAAAACTTGAGATCATTCTTGAAACAGCACCACCTTCATTTGATTCTTCCATAGCAGAAGACGACTTTGGAGATGACATATACACCCTAACAAGAGTTTGATAATCCATTAAAAAACAATAGCCAAACATAAACACAAGCTTCGATGTATGTAAGCTAGCTTCAAAGTGACACTTTTTTTTGTTTTTCAATAACACACTCCATCATCAAAGATCGTTTCTGCATCTCATATGGAAACCTAAGCCTAAACCCAGAAAATTCAAGCACAATTCCTCGAATTTGAAACGCAGCCGCCGAATTAGGTCGATCCGTAAACTTTAGAGCCCATAATTCGAGTTTGAGAGTCAATTTCACGATTTAGCAATAACTTACATATCGATTGCCTCTTTCAGATCTTCGGTGGCTTCCTTAGCCTCCTCGAGAGTAGGAGGTTTGCTGAAAACAACCCTAGGAATCGGCTCCTCTTCGGCGAATTCCCAATCGTCCCAAACCGGCCTATGCATAATCATCGGTTCTTCTTCGACGGAAGGTTGAACCGCCGACGAAATTGAAGCCGAAACGGGCTTAGACGAGGCGGCGCTTTTGATCATAAACTGCTCAGTCGCCGGTGGCGCCGACGCCGACGCCGGCGGGAATCCGAATCCTCCCCTGAATCCTCCTTTGGCGACTCCGATTCCAGCCACCTTGGCCGCCGTTGTCATGGCTCTTCCTCCTCCCATGGTTCGAAGCTTGATTGGAGACGATCGATCAGGCGATTATCTTTCCCGATTTCAGAGATTTTGGAAACTGTATTGGTTGCGATCGGTGAAGATTCTGATTGATTTTTTAAAGAGAGAGAAAACCTTATCCGCGAAGTTAATTGACGTAAGCGAGAAATGGCCGACTTTAAATATTAATTAATTTTCCTAATTAGGCCCAATCCTAATCAAGGTTTACAATTACGGGTCCAAAGTATTTCTATTAAATAATCTTTGCATTCTTTCTTTTTTCAAATAATCTTTGCATTCAGTGTAGTAGTTCAACCAGATTCGGTTCATCATAGTTTTCTGATTTTATTCAGTGAATTATTTTAATGATCCAGAAAATTCCAGGGTGAGTGTTTTATTTCAAGATTTACTTTTAAATTTTCATTATAATAACCCAAAATTTCTATTACGTTTTTAAATTTTATTAACTTACGATGTGTACAAGAATAAAAAAGTTTTTTAAAAAACAGAAAAATTTTATATTGCATTTTGAATATTGGTATAAATTAATTTTATTTATTCTTGTTTAATTTAAATCTTATTGCATAGTAAACTATATTAGAAATTTTACTCGTCTTATGAGAGAGGAAAATAACATCGATTTGAACGAAGAAAAAAATCAAAGACAAAATTGCAAAAAGTTTAAGATAAATTCACTCAATAACCAATTCTGAAAATAAGATAATCGTAGGACTTTAGAAAATCGTTGATAGTAAATTAAAATAATATCCTACAACATATAATATGATAAATCTGCAATTAAGAAGAAAGAAATATTATATCATAATTAAATTATGATCCTTGGAAGTCAAAATATGACCCTAGTGTATATGTAAAATCTTATAAGTGAAATTTTGAATTGTCCACAAATCAGTTATGTAAAATCTTTTGAAGTCCAGTGATGTGATTGACAGTAAATAATTTATTTTAATCAATATCGTCGATCAATCTTAAATATCACGAAAACTATGTAAACACACCAATAAAAACCACTAATTAACTACCAAACTATAACCACTGGACTATAGTAAGTAACTAGTTAACAAAATCATAGACATTACTAACAAAACATCATCAATTTAGTCAAAGGTAAAGCCATATAAAACTTCAAACTAAAAACATAAGATAGAATAGAACATTTGGAATCTTATCTTTACAAGAACTCTCAAACAAAAATCCTACCTACTCATATACTTAGCATACTAATCCTTCTGATTAGTTCGTAATTTGGACAACATCAAAAGGACAGTCGGGATCTCCACCCTTCTTTCTTAGAGCTTCAAATCCTCTGTCTCTTCTCATCTTTTTCTTCAAAACGCCTGATACAGAAATCCAAGCCTAAATTCTTCGCTTTGATTAATATACCATCCAAAAAAGCTAAAATGAAAAATGTTATTAGAACTGTAATTAGTAATTACTATGAATTAAAATTTATGCATTCTTTCCTTTTTCTTGAAGTGGGTTCTAAGAGAATTGTATAAAATATTCACATGTTTTTGTATTCATATTGGGTAAAATAAAACAATAAATGATAAAATTTGGTAAAAGTTACTGATCGAATATACTCCTTATTCGAATAAAAGAAACAAGAAAGCAAAAGAAGGAAAGGAAATGTTATGTCAGCAGTTACAGAGACAAGACTCATGTTGAAACTAGCAAAGATATCAGACAACAAAATCCAAAAGAGTTTTCAAAGTCGTCGAAACATAAACGAGGAAAGAAAAAAAACACACAACCCAAGCCAATGACTTCACTGTACCATTTAGATTCCCCACAGTAAATAAATTTTTGTAATTCTAAATTTTTTTTATTTTTCTCTTTGGTTAAGACTTAAGAATAAATATTTGAAATTCTGTTGGGATAGTTTTTTTTGTTTTCACATTATATCCTTGTGGAATGTTCACTACTCGAGATGCAATATAGATATATTCTCAGTATCTAGTCTAATAAATCAGATCTTTGACGAAATTCGAAAAACCTGTTATATGATTTGGTATATCCATATATGAGACTTAAATTAGACCTAAGCGAAATCCAATTATAATGAATAAGTTTCGAACCAATGTTTTTAAAACCGACCCGGACATCAAACCGGATTATTTTCCGAGTCATTGGGTTACTAGGTTAACCGCAGATGAACTACGGATCAATAAATTAATAATAATTTAATAAATATAATTTATTGTACTACCAAATTTAATGACAATGATATAAATATTCACTATATATAAGACAAAATATACAATATATGAAAACTAAAAAAAAATCCCTATAAAATATCAAAATCATGAAAAAAAAATTAAAATAATAAGAAAATGAACATGATGTCAAAAGTTCAACAAAAATGCTTGTTTGAGTTATAATTTGGAGA
>OVAY01000178.1:0-83611 GCA_900406395.1 Kernera saxatilis
ATTTCATTAAAAATCATCATTTTAAATCTCAAACAAACTCATAGAAACCCAGTCATTATAACCAAAAAAAAAAACTAAAATATTCAAAAGACATAAATTATGATCTTATAAAGAGAAGTTTAGAAGAAAAAAATAATTAATACAAATTTATCACAATCAATGATAATCCATAACAATCCATAAAAATATTTGATAAAAATCTATAGAATATTTTAAAATCCACTCAAATTTTTAAAATATCACAACTTTTAAAATCCACAAACTCTACACAAATCCATCTCCAAATAACCCTTCTAAGAGAGTGAAGATTTCGAAAGAGTGATCCCAATTATAATTCACTCTTGACGAAAGTATCCTTACTTTTATCACTTTATTTCCCATTTAGCCATTACAAATCTCAACAAACTCAGTAAGTAATTGCACAGAGTGAGTTGGTGAGGCCAATTAGTACCCAAAAAAAAAAAAGAGTTGGTGTGGCCAACAAAAAAAGTTAAAAAACAATTGAGAAGTTTCTTGGACAAAAAGCTACTAAAATTGTTTTCTTTTTTAGGGTCAACGTACATTAGTCTATCTATTTCACTCTCACTTACTTTCTTTCCATATTTCGATATTCAAAGCACGTCCTTAGCTACCTTAATGTACCTTGTACGCTCTTTCCAAAATTATCAGAAGATCAACAATAGCGAAAAAAAGATGAGAATGAAGATTTCAAAGGAGCGATCTGATCTAACCGGTTTGGTTTCTGCAGCAATCAAGACCACTTATGATACACGGAGTCCAGGCGGAGTCGAGCGATGCATCGACGTGTTGAATCAGTTGAAGTCTCTGTCTCTTTCCGTCGAGGATGTTCGATTATCTGAGTAAATAGTTAAGCTTGAGACTCTGAGAAGGCATAGGAACCCTAAGATCCGTAAGGAAGCTCAAGCCTTGTTTCATTCATGGTCGAAGACGCTCTACATTCATGGAAGAGACAACTCCTTCAAAGCTCGTCTTACCAAGTTTCGTCTGGAGCTCAATAAGCCTCTTCTAACAAAATGTATGGAGTTGACAAAAGAAGAACATAGATCTCTTCTGACTCATGAACCAGAAGAGATTAAGAAAAGGACAGATTTTGTGGAGTCGAAGAAGAAAGAAGAAGAGAGATCTCAGATTGAAGCGGTAGAGATTAAGAAAGAGACAAAGGCCGATCTAAAGCTGCTCAATTTGAAGAAAAGAGATGATGCTTGCAAGGATGTTACGATGAAGCAATCACTTGAAGCAGTTAAAGTTGATGGAAATCAGAAGAAGAAAACGGAGATTGTGGAGCTGTTCGAAGCAGCCATGACAGCTGCTGACGTGGCCAACTCCAATGGTATCCTCTCCGGTAAACCAGAGGCGTCTCGTTGCGTTGAGGCTCTCTCATTACTCATGGAAATCAATATCACTCCAAAACCGAAAGAACCAAGGCGGATGATGGAAAGGCTTGAGGGACTCACAAAGCACAAGTACCACAAGATTTGCAATGCTGCATCATCCCTTCTCCACCTTTGGAGAATGAGGATCAGAGAACAAGAACCTAAAGAGCCTGCCACCAAGACGTTTCCTTACAACTCCCGTGACGCTCATTAGATGCGTGGTCAAGGCTTTCAAGAGTAGGAGTGTGGTGACGAAGAGATGGAATCATTTGTAAGCGTGGTTGAGTGTTGAGCAAGTATTTTTTTATTCAGCAACTGAGAACATAGTATATTAGTTTATAACAATAAAACAAATCGTGAGTGTTTTAGACTGGACCGTTAATTCATCATTAAAAAAAAAAAAAAAAAAGTCCAGAATGAATAGTTTTAGGGATATGTGGTTAAGTTCTTAGTGCACATTTCTTCCTCATTGTCCAGAAGGCAGTATAGTATCGGTTCTGCAACATACACAACATCACAAATAAACCCACCTTTCGATCCGAAATCAACCACCCAGATATAGAAACAGATGATAATAATCGAGCTTTAGAGATTATAGATAATCAAATCCAGAGGGGCATGAAAAATCTGACCTGCATCATAGACCGGGGATTTGTCGTGTACGTTGTTTCAATTGTTCGTTCTTTCTGCAAATGTTAGGATAAGTACTGAGTGTGGACGAACATGAGATCTTGTACTTTCTACAGAAAAATGTCATTGTTATGTTGTGTAGATTACCTCAATCTCGAACCCATAATGTGAAGCAATTCTCTTTACATCCTCCAAACTTAGCTCGATTGACATTTCCTAAGGAGAAACAATAAATAAATTGTGATATCAAAGTTATAGCGAGATTGTGGAACAAGTCCAATGCTTACATTTTCGTGGCCATATGTGTCCGCAAAGTGATAAAGCAGAGGTCCTAAATTTATCCAAACCTGATGGAAAATTAATTTAGACAGTCAGGAGCAATAAAAGATCAAAGGCGTTGGAAGGAGTGTAACAGTGAAATTACTCCTCCATCCTTTAAGATCTTGGATATGGTTTCGATGTACTCGATGATGTTATGAGCGGTGTCGATGAAAAAGCAAGTCACAACTGCATCCCACATCCCTGAAATTCAGTGTTACCGGTTACATTTAAACAAATGAATGGTGTATTTGGTATGAAACATATAACATCTTGGCTTAAGCAAAAGCAAGTAGTCACGGTTTCTTACCTACATGACTTGATTCATTGTATACTTCAACAAAATCACCACCACACATAGAGAAACCGTCTGTTATTCCTGCACTGCTCACAGAAAAATTTTACATAAAATTTTTAGTAAAGTGACATAATGATTGTAGTTACATGAAATCACCAATGCAAGTTGCTTGACAACTTTCAATTGAGTTCCCTTATGTTTTACCAGTAAAACAGACACATTATACCTAAAACTAACAACCAACATTCGAAACTATATAGGCCAGTACTCTCTGTGGTTCTAATAACGCATACCTTGCAGGATGAATATCAGGAATAGAAATAGGGCGTAGTTGATCATTGTCTGAGAGTGAATTGCAGTTGCTGTGTATCCAGGGGTATATTGTCCACTCACCAGGCACTTGTGTACTGATAAAAAATCAAGCTGAGCAAAACTCAAAACTGAACCAAAAGTAAGAACCTTAACTAAATTAAGCGATACATCACAGAAGAAACTACATTGTGGACTCTCCAAAAGAAATTGAGAAAACCACTAAGATTTGAAAGTTTAGAGGTTGGCTGATGTGAAAAAAGTTTTAAGGGAAAAGACATGCATACTGATTGAGGATATTTTAAATTAATTTATATTTTTATGAAACAACCAAATATCTCACCTAGACGGGGGACAAGAAAGACTGTTTGAGAAGAGGACAACAAATTATAAGGAAAAAAAAAAAATGAAAGTAAGAGGCTCTTACTAATTCAGAATAAAACTTGAGCATATCATCATGTAGTATGAAAACTCATTTCCTTGGCTTATGAAACCTGTTCCAATGAACAAGAGTTGTGATATTCCTTATTGTCATCGAAGCTAACCAGAAAGTTTACTTCTCCATGGCATACCTAGACAAGAAACTTCAAGTGCCAGCCGTCCAAGTCCAGCACCAGGGACTAAACAGGTAGGAGTGGTGCTGCAAATCATATAATTAACTTTGTAAGCAGAGTGAATGCAGCAGGTACTAAAATCCTCAACCAAATACTAGTTGTCTTGTCTATCTCGCTAGTTAGGTTTCAACAGGCAAATAAGGAACTAAACATTTGCCAATTTTTCTCTCTCTTTTCAGTCAAGTCTCTATGACGGGACTTCGTGTATCAGACAGCAAGCCACCAAATTTGGAAATTGCATAGAAGCAAAGACAAAAAGACTTTCCACAAACTCAGAATGCATTCATGAGAGGTCAGACTCAAAAGTCAGGAACAAATAAGAGTAGCACGGTGTACCTCTCCTTCTGACGATCAGGAAACAAGGAATCAAGCTCTTCAAGGATGGGCTTGTAACATTGGTCTCGTTCTCTCTGACCCTATAAGTAAAAAGAATATACAACTAACAACTCAAGCAGTGATATGCTATTGATGAAAGAATCTGAGCACATCACTGTAAGAAAAATGACAAAAAGAAATACGGTTACCTCTGCTGCCCAGTCTCGAACTATATTCCTTATTATACAACGAACCTGTGTTAGAATACAACAAAACCATACACATTTCAAAGTAATAGATTGGTGACCAAAACACACAACAACAAGCATATGCATTTGTACGGATGTGCCTGTCACCTCTATCATGTGCATATGGATAGGTGTAAGAAGGTGTACTTAAGCTTAACAGGATTCACTCAAATAGAAAGCTACATGAGATAATCGACTCCCATATATGTCCAAACTGCCTAATGGATCTAATAGAGTTTGAGAATAGATTCTAACAGGTCGCCTTACAATCTTTGTCTCTGAACACTTTGAGAGCTCTAATACGATTATGATTACCTAGGAAGAAGAAAATGGATTTCATCAGCCATACTAAAAGTCAAAAGCATACCTTATCTACATCAACCAGAGGAACATGTGTCTGTAACGATGGGTCCAACCAATCATGAGATGATAATGATGCCTATGAAAGAAAAGAGCAACATTAGAATTAGAAAATTCACACGAAAGGTATGACACGTTTATAGACACAAATGGGGTATTAAGCAGAAATATTATACACAGCAAAACCCACATATGCTTGACAGTAGAACGCTTTCTAAAGATAGAATACCAGTTAATATTTTTTATGATCTAGAATACCAGAAAACATTCATATGATCTAAAATACCAGAAAACATTCATATGATCTAAAGATGCTCAACAGCCTAAAGATCATATATAACTGATACAATAAGCAAAGAATCCGCGCATTGCTAAGGATGTTCAACTCGGTTTCTGGAAGGAACTGAGGTTTTAAAGTATATGAGTTGAAATTACAATGCCATGGTCGTGATTTAAATGGCCTACATCACAATCACATGTTTTATCGTTGATTCTTGTGTCTGCAGAGTGATTCTTGGGGGAATGATCATTAACATCCTTCCTCTGAAACTCCTGCATTATACAAATAAATTAAAGATTCTACATGAAAAGGATAGAGTTTCCATGTCTTGATCTGACCTCTATCGACGGAGTTCCTGTAACTGAGTCGCGCATGCTTTCACTTTCTTCTTTATATGCACAATTGTTGGTCAAGGCAGGCTGACAAGAGGAGTCGTGCCTTTCATCTAGTATGTATTTCTCATTTGGAGCACAGTCAAGATTTGAATGTTCACAACCGTCAAGATCCTGACTCAAGTCTATAGGCGGCTCAAAAGCCTGCCAAGTAATTATGATTTACATCATTACATGACATGAATTGCTTAGGATTTCTAGCATTTCAAGGTTGAATTTACAAATAACATAATCAAAGAAGTAGCATGAAGCAATTAAAATGCCAAGAGAATTATTAGAAGATATGTCTGCAACTGACCTGAAGCATATTAAATATGAAATATGAATTCGTCGAAATACACCTGCAACAGCAAAGTCAAATAACTCACTGGTATTTTAAATTAGAGTAGTAACTAGAAGAACTTTTGGTTAAGCACAAACATGATATAAATAGCTCAACTTCAATATGGCATACTGTCTAGTTTAATGTGGCAGCATGAGAAAGAACAATTATAAGAGGCACCAATACCACAAATGACACTAGAACATGAAATTAACCTAACAAGATTTAGGCAATCAAATACGTAAGTACTCATTTTGTAAGTAGGTGCAATGTGCATTTGTTACATTCACAGAGTAGCAGATATAAATTTCACCTTCTCAATCTCTGAAACTTCAAAGGGTAATTGGGTACCAATGCCTGGACAAGGAAAAAAAAAAGGCAACGCTGCAAATAGTTAGTTTTATTATAACTATTAACAAACAAAGATTCGACATAAAATCAACTTGACTTCATATCGTATCTCTTAACAACTATCCATGAATGTCTAACCATATGGAGTTATGGACGCAGTTCAAACTCTAGAATATGCTATTGCAGTAAACAATTAACATAATATCGATAGGCTATTAGGCTTACGCAACAAATAACAAACTGCTGAAAGGAATAATAATTAGAACCTCAAATTTTCTTTACAAAACCATCGCAAACCATATATAAAAGATACATTCGTAGTAGAACAAGCCAATATTCTCTTTAATAATCATATCAAATTTCTCAAGGCTAGAAACCAGGCAACAAAAATTACCTTGTGCGCAGGAGACAGCTTCCGATATGATCTTTCCCATCTTTTCAGATCCTCTTCCGAAGCCTCGGGATAACTGTATCCAAGCATAAGGAAGGTCAGCCAAGCAAAACCTTTTAACATATACGAACAAACGAAATGAACTATTTACTGGACCGCCCTAAAAAACACACAATCCAACCAAGGATGAGCCCACTAACATACTTACTACAAAAAAAACTGAGCTTTAGCAAAATTAGATCTAAAATTTAACTCATAACAGCGGATGTTCGTAGAAAAGTAACATTTTACAGTCAACCTTATACAGGAAGCTTTCACTGGAACCGTGAGTTTCAAACTTTGATCAGCATATCTCAGGTTCAATAACCCAATAACGAATAAAAACATTGTAAAATATCAGAAGCAATGAACGTGAGCATTCACCTTCAGTGTGAAGCTTACATTAAAAAAAAAAAAAAAATGATCCTAAAATTAAAGTACACATATTCCCAGTCATATGCATAAACATCCAACCAAAAATCCAGTTCCCGTAACTTAACCACTACTAAACCCTAAGAAAATACAAAACAATCTAGAATTGTGATTCGAAACTCTAACCAGTCAGACAATTCTCCTTGAACCCGCCAACATAGTGCCGTTTCAGATACGAAAATGTTTAAGACCCGAAGAATGATAAGTTCAAAGAAAAATAGATACTTGAGGTAAGCACTGATAATGCGGCGAAGAGATTTGGCTTCGAGAGCTTCTTCAAGCTTCTTTTGACGGCGTATTTTTTCCTCCTCTTCATCATCGACTTCCCTAGACAACTCTGTCTGATTGGTTTTCGTTTCCCCGGCTGTAACCATTGCCGGTGCCGGTGCCGCCGCCGTCGCCGTCATCTCTGACGATGAAACCATGGAGGCTCTTTCTCTCTTTGGAGTTTGATTTCGTCGTGGAAGTTACACGATAAAACAATTTTTTCCAATTGGGCCTAATGTTTCTAAATGGGCCTATTTGAGCCCATTTGCGTAGTAAGATAACATAAAATAATCCTACGAACTGGCTCGTCAATTCGGATTTTTCATAAATTATTCAGTTTTTGAAATTGGTTTCTAAAATAATAATTGAATTGCTTAAGAAACGGTTATGAACTTGATTATCGATATGCTTTTAAAATATTCTAACCAATTGAATCTAAATCTAATTAATTCTAAACTTTTATACCAGGTTATTAAGAAAATTTTGAAAAAATTATAAATCTTAAGAGTTCACATATTGAAATCATCGTCAGCATACATAATATTTTTCATTGCGTATTCACATTTATAGTGTCCAGATGGGATGAATATTCTCCACCACCATTATTATTATTTTAATCACATGCATTATCCACATTTAAACGCCATCTGTACAATCCCAACCACTACACGTTAAAAGATCCAACGGTTACGATTCGCTGGCACGATACTTCACGCACCGACGGCTGTGATTGAAGCCATAGCTTCCAGCTCACTCTTGCTCCGTCTAATCCTCTCACCGCCGACGTCAAATCCGTTCGTAGCCGTCGCCCAAATCTCCGGCACTGCCGTAGCTATTTCAGCTACGGTCTCCACCGCATAATCCGCATCTTTTGTCTTTTCTGATCTCCCCACCTTTTTTAAACCAATTAAAAAAAATTAAAAAATGAATTTCACATATAGGGGGAAAAAACAAATTGTGAGTTGAATCAAAATTTACCAGGATTGTGCGAAGGCCGACAGATTTACCCGCGGTAATATTGTGGATATTATCATCCAAAAATACCTATTTTTCAAAAAAAATGTAAGAAAACAGTTTTAATTTAGTAATTAGGAGCTATGGATTTACCAAAAAAATTAATAAGAAAGAAATTAAAGTACATAAAAATACTTACTGTCCGGCGAGGGTCAACGTTGGCGACACGAATGCAAATTTCCATTGCGGTCAACGAAGGCTTGAGAACGACGGGATGTTCATCGGGTCGGGTTGTTGACCCGAATAAATTCGGATTCATTGTCTCGAAACAAATCATCTCTTCAAAACAATCTTCTAACCCCAATTTCTCCAGAACCTTAATCGCATGATTCCTGTCCGAATTCGTAAAAATCTGATGACCCAATCAAAAATAAATGATCAATTATTCATGTTGGTAAAAATATAATTAAAAATTAATGCTACATTAAAAAAAAACAAAAGAATAATAAACTTACGATTTTTCTCTGTTTGATTTTGTTCAGAAGATTTCGTAGTTTGCTGTTTGGTTGGATCGAACCGTACGGCAATCTTCCGTGCACGACACTGCAAACAAATTTCCACGAAACAAAAAAATAAGCTTAAGAACAAACAAATTTCCCTGGGAAAATAAATTATATAATGTATGTTGATGATGATTTTTTTTCTTTACCTGTGATATTCATCAGGATGAACATCATGGCCTAACGCCTACAAAAATTATAAGAAAATAAAGAGAATAAATGAGAAATCAACAAAATAATGAACTAATTTTTTTAGAAAAATACAAGAATTTGGAGAAGTAAAATTACCCTGAGACCAGCGAGAGTACTTCCATACGTCTTGAAGAGTTCAACTCTTAGACTTGAAGCTTTGCTTTCAGGGAATCCAAATTTCTCCACTAGAAAATCTGCCCAGAAAATATTATTAACCAAATGTTTAAAAATAAAAATAAAAAGTATTAATAATCGGTTTTGTTTAGTTACCGTCGATATTTTTCTTGACAGCTGGAGCTATTCCGGTTTTCAGAGGGTATAATGTGTCATCCAAATCTGATCACAATTATAAACAAACACCAAGAAAGAATGAGAAAGAAACATCGTAAAAATAAACAATTAATACAACATAGTAAATGCATTTTAAGTTTACCGAAAATGAGGCAATTGATTGGAGAGAAATCCATTACAAGAAATATAAGTAAGCAAAAATACTGTTTTAAATTTTTGAGAAAATGGAGGAAATAACAACACACAGAAGAGAAGAGGCATGGAGAAAGGGAGAGGTTGGATGGTATTTATAGGAAGCTGAGTCGTTTTTTATTTGTTTCTATTTTTTTCAGTCATATTTTTTTATGTTTTATCTACTTTTTAATTATGGATACTGACTGCTGACTCATGGTTCAAATCCTTTTCGTCTATTTTATGATTTTATCTGACTACACATTTTCTCTGAAAATCCATTACATTACAATATGTTTCGATGTTGATCGAATCATATTTTATCTTGATTTTTGTTTTCACCGATCTTATTCTATCTTGATTAGCAATATAAAAAGCATTTTCTTAGTTAAGAGTTTCAAAACCTTACGTGTTAAAGTCTTTCAGAGATGTTTCAATACAAAGAGCAGGTCGCCGAACCACCGGTTCAAATAAAGAACTTAGGCTACGCGGTCATTATAGCTTAAATATTCGATTAATTTCAAATGATATGTTAATCGTCATAGGCTTTAGGCTTTTAGCAATTTCTTAACAACATCGGCTTTTATGAAATTCAAATAAGATGTCACTAGCACAAGTTTCTACACACAAAACACGTGTTTTATAGAGAAAAATATCTCGTCATAGTAGTATAGTACGCGTTGATATGATATAATTCGATAATTTTTTTTTATTTTTTTTTTTTTGAGCAAGATATAATTCGATTATTTTTACGTGTTTTTTCTTTCTTTTTTTTACGTGTTGCACATGCTAATACTAGATGATTGGAGATTAGGAAATATATCATGTACCGATTAGAATTACAAATAGCTCATGGCCAAAAATAATAATACTAATTGATTGATCGACCCAAAAACAAATACAACACGAAAGAACAGATACAAGTGTTTAACAAAAAAAAAAAAAAAAAAAACAGCACCTCCCCAAAACCACATAATTTTTTCAGACATGGGAAAAATGAAATTGCTGATGATTATGTTTTGTTTTTATATTTGTATTAATAAAATATTTTACTGAATAATTGATATTTGTTTTCTGTGGACCTCTCCCATACATCACTTCCCATTAAAAGGTGTCACCAATGTGTTGGGTTATTGGATGGACATTTTATACAACTTCATCTTCTATCATGAAATATACGAATGTGATACTATTATTATTATTATCATCATCATTTGTTTTAATTGTTCATTTGATAAATGATCATCTAATTATTTAAACAAAACCATTGGAGACAGAGAAGAATAACAATAAATATTTATGTCCAAATCATATTATTGTTCCCTTCATTTGGACTCTTGCAAGAGAAAAAAAAAACTCAATATATATATTTAATTAAGTAATCCTCACACGATTGATTGATTGATTCTGATTTCATTGAAACATAATTTAAAGAATAAATAACTAACAAACAAATATTATAATTTATGATCCGTAAGTTGGGCCATTGATCTACTACAGGCCCACCTGTTTTCCTTAATTCAACCCATATATTTTTCTTCGAACAGGCCCATTTTTAAATAAACTAGATTTGTTTTCTTTTGTTAGTCGGCAAATTAATATCTCCCTCCTCTTTTCTAAAAAGCGCTGAATTGCTCTAGTAACCTCTAGAAGCTATTTCGTTACCTGTTCAATCGAGATTCGAGAGTTCTCTCTCTCGCACCTTCTAAAAACTCCCTCTACTTCTTAGCTTCTCGTTCTCTCATTCTCGACCCACGAACCCTAATCTTCTAATTCAGCTACAGCTACAAACGCTTTGTATCCTTTTTGTCAGGTTTGTTGTCTCGGAGTTCTCTTCAATTCTGCATAACACCTTGTTTGATTTTCTCTTCTTTTTTTTTATCTGTTTCAATAGGTTTTTATATGCTGCTTTTTTTTTCCCAAACAAGTCTATTTTGTTCTTGATTACCGAGAGTCTCTCAGATACTTGAAAATAATAAATTCAGTTTGTGTTGGAATTGGTTCTGATTTTGTTTTTTAAATGCCGAGTGATGAAATGAATACAAGTTTAGTGGCAACTTCCACTAATCATTGATCATTTGATCCGAAAGGTAGAATTCTTGAGTGTATCTACGGAATTTTGAAAATCCCCTGAAGTGACTTAGCAGTATTTTGTGTCATTTAGTATCTTTGAATGTATTAGAGCATTCATAAGAAGCCCAAGATTATGTCGCTCTAATAGAATGTTTACATTTTTTATTCTTCGGACAGATTGCTAATTATTGGCTGCTACTTGATTTTGATATCATTGAAAGTCATTTAATTGAGCTACATATGCAATCGATAAGAGCAATGTGAATTTTCTTGAATCGTGCAAACTAGCAAAAGATCATATAAGAATCAACAATATCGACAAAATTCATTGGATTTTGTATGACGCTTACAGTCAAATCTCTATGTTGAAGAAACCTTGAAAACTTGTGTCTGAACAAATTGCAGGAAAAATGGCAGAACCAGCTTACACAGTTGCATCAGACAGCGAAAACACCGGAGAAGAGAAATCATCATCATCTCCTTCATTACCCGAAATAGCCGTTGGAATCGACATTGGCACTTCCCAATGCAGTATAGCAGTTTGGAACGGCTCTCAAGTTCACATCTTGAGGAACACAAGAAACCAGAAGCTAATCAAATCATTCGTCACTTTCAAAGACGAAGTCCCTGCAGGGGGTGTGAGCAACCAGCTCGCACACGAGCAGGAAATGCTAACCGGAGCCGCTATCTTCAACATGAAACGCCTCATCGGTCGTGTAGACACCGATCCCGTGGTTCACGCCAGCAAAAACCTTCCCTTTCTTGTTCAAACGCTCGACATTGGAGTCAGACCGTTCATCGCGGCGTTGGTGAACAATGCTTGGAGATCCACAACTCCTGAGGAAGTTTTGGCGATATACCTTGTGGAATTACGTCTAATGGCTGAAACTCAGCTGAAACGTGCTGTGAGAAACGTCGTGCTCACGGTTCCGGTTTCGTTCTCAAGGTTCCAGCTCACACGGATTGAGCGAGCTTGCGCTATGGCTGGACTCCATGTTCTTCGCCTTATGCCTGAACCAACCGCAATCGCCTTGCTCTATGCGCAGCAGCAGCAGATGACTACGCATGATAATATGGGAAGCGGAAGCGAGAGGCTTGCTGTTATATTCAACATGGGTGCTGGTTACTGCGATGTTGCGGTTACTGCAACTGCTGGTGGTGTTTCACAGATAAAAGCCTTGGCGGGAAGCGCCATTGGAGGAGAAGACATTCTCCAGAACACAATGCGCCATATTGCGCCAGAAAAGGCAGAAGCTTCGGGGTTGCTCCGTGTAGCGACACAGGACGCTGTGCACAGGCTATCGAGTCAAGACGGTGTCCAAATCGAAGTGGATTTGGGAAATGGCGACAAGATTTCCAAGGTTCTTGATAGATTGGAGTTTGAGGAAGTGAACCAGAAGGTATTTGAGGAATGTGAGAGACTTGTTGTGCAGTGTATGCGAGATGCAAAAGTCGAGGTTGGTGATATCGACGATGTGATAATGGTGGGAGGGTGTTCTTACATCCCGAAAGTAAGAGCCATTCTCAAGAACGTATGCAAGAAAGACGAGATTTACAAAGACGTGAATCCGTTAGAAGCTGCGGTTAGAGGAGCCGCTTTGGAAGGTGCTCTTACTTCAGGGATTCACGATCCGTTTGGGAGCTTAGATCTCTTGACCATACAAGCCACGGCTCTTGCGGTTGGAGTAAGAGCTAACGGAAACAAATTCATACCCGTGATTCCACGCAACACCATGGTTCCAGCGCGGAAAGATCTCTTCTTCACGACGGTTCATGATAACCAGAAGGAAGCTTTGATCATTGTATATGAAGGAGAAGGAGAGACTGTTGAAGACAATCATCTTCTCGGGTATTTCAAGATCATTGGTATTCCGCCGTCGCCTAAAGGTGTTCCAGAGATCAATGTTTGTATGGACATCGATGCGTCGAATGCTTTGCGGGTTTTTGCAGCTGTGTTAATGCCCGGATCGTCGAGTCCGGTGGGTCCTGTGATTGAAGTGAGAATGCCGACGGTTGATGATGGACATGGTTGGTGTGCTCAAGCTTTGAATGTGAAGTTTGGATCTGCTCTTGATTTGATTACTCTTCAGAGGAAGGTGTAAGTTTGAAGAAAAATTCGGTTGGTGATAGATTTTAGAATGATGAGATGTGACAGATGTTTTATATGATCGCTAAGAGAAGAGTTTGCATAGTTTGTGTGTTTTGGGGTTTGTTGTGTTTGAAAGTGGTAAACAATGCTCATATGCGTGTAATAAAGTAATGATGTTCTGTAGATTGTATAATAAAGAGTCTTGGACACTTTCTTTTGAGCTTTTTATATGTTGTGTTGCAAGTTTTAAGTTTCTAAAGTTTTGAAAGACAAAAATCAAATTTAAGACACTCGTAAATGAACGAGGTTCGGGGATCAAAATTTAACACGTAAACCAGTAAAAGAATAAAAATGCGCTAGAAGGAGGGGTCGAACCTCCGACCTTGTGGTTAACAGCCACACGCTCTAACCAACTGAGCTATTCCAGCTATCATGTCAAACATTCCTTTCTATTCAGTTTTAAACATTATTTGTTTGTTTACTTTTCCATCACATTTTTGTCTATTTTTCTATTACATTTTTGTTTACTTTCATGGGCATATACTAACCATGAATCATGGAGGCGTGACGGCCGTCTTATTCGACTGTATCAAAATAATATTTACTATGACTTTCAATTAATAGGTAAGAAAAGTCCAAATTTATGCATGAGTATCAAACTTTTTCGTCTTGATTTTTATCTCATATTTTAAGATTGACCCATATTTAGGTAGGTGAAGTTATTGGAGTCGTAGCAATTGTATAAATTTTGCCAACAAATCAGGGGAAGAGATTCATTTCTTAATTTTTATAAAAAAAAAAAAAAAAATCTCATAAAATCCTTATACTGTATATCACCATGCTTTGTATTGACTACAGTAAATTGCTCATTTCAATTCCAAATCTCTTTTGTAGCTGAACTCCAAAGAAGGAAAAAACAGGTGAATGGATTTTTTTTTTTCAGATGTAATTGAAGAAGTGGTCGGTTTGGATGGCCGGGAGAATCGGTACATCTCTGTTTCTGTGGTTATAAAGAAACAAAACATAAATATAAATCACAAGTTTTCTTTGATTTACGGGATTGTTAGGATAAATGCTTGACTGAACAAAATATGACCCTGGCATCCAAAATCTTGTAAGCAAATTCTTTCTTCTCAGATTCTTTTTGATTCGTTTACAACAATCTTGAGGTGATTGACATAATTTGGGGAAGAAAAACGAGAGTTTTAGTAAACCCGCTTTCAAAAAAAAAAAAAAAAACGAGTGCAAGATTTACATATTAACTGTATATGGTTACTTCGACAGATAATTTCCTATTTAATTGACCTAAAATTCCCAGCGCTAAGACACACATGAAAACTATACTGTACATTTGACCCAAGTTAGCTCTCTATCACACATACACATAGTGACATAGACTCTAACTCTAATAAGTTTAACAAAATTAAAAAAAAAAAATTGTATGTATAGAAAAACGTAGATTTATATTGACCTATCAACCAAGTGGTTGGGCAGAGTTGGAGACAAGCGGCAGAAAACCAGGCACCATTTACCAACTCGAAAAGTATTCTTAAGATTATTGCTTCTTATTTACGAAGTTTTGAGTCCTTAACTTTTTTTTTTGTTTTTTGGTATGATTTTGAGTCCGCAAGTTATTACTTGATTACATATGGCGATTTACTTGCAATAAACCCATATGCACATTTCTATAATTATGAGATTAGGTATGCACATTTTATGCAAAGACATGCTTATTTCATTGCAAATTTTTTTTTTTGAAACCGAAAAACATATGTTTTTGCAATGAAATAAGCATGTCTTTGCATAAAAACATATGTTTTCCACCCATTACAAAATATTATTAATTTACACAGTGTTAACAAATACGAACAATTTATAATAGTCGCGATTGAGCGGGTCTAGAAGCTAGTTTTATTTCTTTAGTGAATAAGACAAAAGGCATGGTCTTATTTTTACCTAAACCAACTAACTTTTTAATACTTTCTTCTTTTATTAATAAGACCCTTATTAGAAATTATTAACAATATTTTTTTTTTTTGATAACATATTATTAACAATAATTGTATAGTTTGTTTTGGTCGAGTGGACCTTCCAACATCCGTCTCTTAGGATTCTCAATTATTTTGTTTTGTCTCACATTGTGTTATGTGTTAAATCTAATCGAAAGAAGCAAAAAACGAATAGATCTCAATTTTTAATTGATGTACAAATAATACTACTTTAACTCATTTTGTACAGAAACGATACAAGCACGATAGCATTTCCTTTGATTTCTTAACTATATTTCCATTCACTTTTATTTGAAACTATTTAACATCAAAAATTAATTTTCTGATTAATGAATAAAATTGAAAGCAATCTAAATTCTATATAAAGAGAAGATTGTGAACATTACGAAGTATATACAGTAGTAAATACAGCTTTTGGTTAATGTTTTTGTTTATCAACAACATAAATTACGCAGATTTGAATCTTAGTGGTGATAAATCGCTGACATACAAATTATTAAATTACATCTCATTGATCATATATGTCTAAAGAATTAAAAATGTACTTGATATCATTTTGAGATATATATATATTAACTACAATCTCTTTAAAAACAAAAAATAGATTTAAAGTTTTGGGATGTCAACTCAAATTTCACATCGGAATATAAAACAAATATGGTCTAATATGTAAGTTAAGTTCAACTTTAATTAGTATGAAATCTTACGGGAAAAAAACTCAAAAATAAGTTCTTGTGGATTTGACCATTTAACCAAAAACAGATTAGATCATACCAACAGATGAAGTTTAGGTGACTTGCATAACCCAACAAAAGTAATATTTAAAAACAATATACATGCCTTGATATAATATAAGCAACTAGAGAGTTTATCGATGCCTCAAGCTTTGAACTTTGGTGATACTTTACTGTCTACTAAACCTTATTCTTCATTGATTGAAACCAAGTTCAATTTTATATAACTCTTCGCATAAAGTTTTTTGGACGTATTTAGCTTTCATTTGTTAATTCAGAAGTTTAACTGTTACAAAAGTTTTATTTATTTAGTAATTATTGGTTTGCAATTGGAGTTTCCCGCAAACTGACTACCTCCGAACAAGTTTTATCCATATAATAAGCATTCTGCTTCCAGTTCCAATGCTTCGATCTGCCAATATTATGTTAACCCAAAAAAAATGTTTTTTTTTTTTTTTTGGTTTTCACTCGATCATGGGTGTTTTGATATCCTGGCCTGCTATACTGTGGGGTTTAAATTAACGATTTTATTTTTACACAGTGAAATTTTCACTCATAGCAAGTCTAGTATGAAGTATCCAGCATTAAAAGTCTATTAAGTTTCTTGTCTTTATTTTCGACAACAAAATAAATCCAACCAAATATGTTATTTCAAATCTTCTACATTTATCTCAAATTTCTTCTATCCTTTTCATCATTCAATTATTTCAGAACGAGACTATTAAAAAAAAAAAAAAGCAATATGCTCCTCAATAATGCTTGAAAACCCACATATAATTACACAATAATTACATTTGACCATTCGGTCGTAATGCTTGCAAAATTATTAACCTCTGTTATTAAGGAGTTGAAATTTGTTTAATAAAAACATACAAAAAAATAAAAATAAAAAAAGATAAAATCGTCAGTAGTTTTCCTGGGTTGCTTCGCTACTCTTCCTTAAGGACGTTAATGGGAAACAAAAAGTTAGGTTCACTTAAATAAAGAGTCACGTGTCGCATTCATTACACTGGGATTTTTGTTTTAATCCCGTCGGCCGCCACGTCAGCATATCCGGCGTTCTTCCGACAAGAGTGAGACCAGAGTGTCGGAGAAAGCCCTGATGACGAACTTATGTGTCTCGGTTGGATTCAACGAGAGATAACTGAGAAGCAGCTCGTTCAAGAAATCGTACCCGTCGTCGGGATGGGTAAGTTCTCCGGCGACGATGGCAGCGTCGATCATCTCCTGCATTGATCGCCGGAAGTCAGTTAAAGGATCCGGTGAGTACACGTGTTGCTTCACGGCGGTTCCTCCGCTTAATAGCCTCGTGGTAGTGCTGACGGAAGTATCGTAGTTCTTCTTCTTTGTCGTGGTAGTGGCACTATCGTAATTATCAGAGAGTTCTCTTGACCGGGTTTCGGGTGAGTCGGTGATAGCATTGGATCGGCCCGGGGAAGAGAAGAAGAAGCGACGGGAAGCGAAAGCGGCGGATAATTCAGGAGAAATGTCGTGATTCTCGGATTCATATGATGACGTGGCGGAGGAGATGGAGGTGGTGGCGGTGGAGGAGGAAGGTAAGTCAACGACACGGTGCTGGTAGTTGTTGTTGTCGTCGTGGTAGAGGAGGTTGAAGTTGTTGATGAGAACGATGGAGGGTCGACTAGGATGGACGAGATCATCGGCGGTGGCGGCGGAGGAGGGAGGAAGACACGGCGAAGAATAGCATTTGGAGAGATTTGACGGGAAGCAGAGATGGAGGCTTTTCCACATGATTTTTGGCATTTTTTAGAGAGAAAGAGAGAGAGACGCATTAAGAGAGAATAAATGTTTGGAGCAAATGGATTTGTTGGCTTATTTTGTAGCATATATATCCACAATGTCTCATTACGTTTCTGATAAGGGTATTTATGTAATTTACAAATTTCATTTAGTGAACTCACTAGGATCAATTATCTCATTTTCAAAATCGTAATGCAGAGTTACCAAGAGTCTGAATGTTGACTATGTTCACCACATGCACACTTGTGTTGCGACTTGCAAAACATACTAACTGTACTTATATGTTAACTGCATCAATAATTAAGGATCCTTAATTTACATGTGCATTGATGAAACGTTTATAAAGCAGATTCAAAAGAAAAAAAAGCCATATATACACGTAAATGGTATTGTACGTTGGAGTGAATGTGAAGAGCAGATACTTACTTTTTCTGTTTTTTCCTTTCTAGTTTTGTATTTAGTTACTTTCTTTCTGAACACTGACATACAAAGCTGCATTCAACATGGGGAGGTATTTCTTTATTCGTGAATGTTACTTATTAAATTTGGTTTATTCATATAACCATATGATATAGCTAGAGTTACAAACAATTGCAAAACATGAAGAATGATTGTCCTTGCAAATTACAGAAAAGAACTCACGAGGAGGAAAATTCATCCACCACCAAAATTGGTCCACTCATCATGACGTAAATTCCAAAAGATGTTAGTTCAAGTACGCCTACTTCCTTTAGTGTGGTCCTGGTTCCGGTCCACCGGTCCGGTCGACAAGGTCAAGTCGAGTTTTCACTGGTCCGACCATCCAGATCACTGGGGTCAATTTTAAAAAAACAAAAATATCCTAAAAATGTTTATCTATAAGTGAGTATCATCACTAAGTCTACCCATTTTTTTTATATAAGATCGATAATAATGGCTACAGATCGGATATTGATAATTTGGTGTTGGATCGAGTATGAATAATTCATATATAAAAATCACTATCTAAATTCTCACTAAATCAAGTAAGGATCATAATTACATTTCAGAATTTAATAATTTTTTTAAAAAAGGAATGGATAATTCGAATAAATGTATCTACAATGGATCTATACACTTGCCTGTTAAAATATGTAACAGAGAGACCCAAACAGTTATTCTTATAAAAAAAAAAAAAAAACAGATTGGTTAAGGGAAAATCGAATGACCCGAGCCGAAATGCAGAGCCTAGCTATAATCTTGCCGAGGATGGACCGGTGGTACCACATTGTGTATTTAGCCGGCACCAAAAAAAGATTCGAACTCATCTTTGCTACGGATAAATCTAGCTTATGTGGGCCACAACAACAAAATCTAGCTTTCATATTTGTTGTTACCTAAGCTACTCTTGATTCGTTCAATTTTCCATCACCAAATAAGAACCACAAAAACCGCGAGCGATAGATCATTAGGTTTATAACGTGTCATGAATCTATCGGAAAGATTGGTGATCTTATGGTAAGTTGTAGAATGCTTGTAATGCCTTAAGACGATAATGCCCATATCATGTTGGTGTATGGACCAACAACTCAGCCCCACAAATTGATTTTCTTTTTGTTTCTTAGACTGGAATTTTGAGACAAGCTTCTCTATATTTAGCCACCATTTTTTTTTTTTTTGGGTAATCCGATTCCTACACTTGTGGATGTTGCAATTGACTAATTCAGTTCGGTTCAACTCAGCTGAATCATTATTGGACTCAAACTCTGCCCAACTGTAATTTGATCTCGATTTTTAGTGTTTGGGTCTGCTTTGATCGGGCTTATGGCAATGCGGATCAACCCGCAGTTAGAAATTATACATTTGACAAGTTTGATCCGGCTTGAACCGGTTGTGTTTAGCCCTATATGGCCGGACCAAGTCTTAACCCTAATTTTGTTGGATTCAGCACAAAAAAAAATATCTCGAGTTATGAAATGTATGGTTGTTCTTAGTCAAGTCTCTCCCTCTCATAACTATCTCTATCTCTTTGGTGTTGTTATAGGGACATGGGAACTAGTAGACAAGAAAAGCTCATTAATGCGATACATCCAACATTCAAAGCACATGAGCTTCGAAGCGTAAGTTGTCAGAAGTTAACATCAAACCTAGACATAGACTCGAGATTGTTCCAAAACTCTCCAGCTAAGAAACAACGAGAACATGGTACATGATCTTTACATATGCAGCCTTATTTATCTTGTTCCAACAAGCTGATTATTTCTACTTTTATTTCATCCTACAAGTACTCATATCACAAACTTCCGGTTCAAGACTCAGATCGACTTGCAACCTCTAATCCGTTTCCTGCACAATTTGACAGCAGAATCTGTTAGTTGGAACATACATGAATATGAAAGACAATACTAGAATACCTGTTCCGCGTTGGTTGAGCCAAGAACTAAAGCATTGAATGCATAACATACAAGAACTGTAATTTGCAACTTGCTGGGATGCTTCATGCTTGTTCTATATGAGAAGAGTAAACAAACTATCCGACTTATAATATTAAGCGCCTACTTATGTGACTTATGAGCAAAAAGAGACGATTACCATCTGGATCAAAGAAGAAAACTTGCTTGACTTTTCCATCAGGAAGAGACTTCTGGAAAGTTTCTATCCCTTTCTCCTAACATCATTCAACGAAGAGAGAAGATCAATGAAATACTCAGGAGAAATAGCTAAAATCAAGATTGAAACAATCGCAGAACAGTAGATGATGCTAAAAGACTTCACAGAGTAAGCTTTGAGCTTCTGACGAAGCCTAATTGTTTCAACCAGTCAAAATTCAATACCAACCATATCCATACCTCCTGATACTGTATAATCAAAGCTCATGTAAACAAGACAAAGCAATGCAAAGAAACAACACCTTGAGAGTACGAAGGAGAGAGTCGAAGTTGGAGACGGAGAAGCAGATATGATGACCCATTGGGAGATGGCTAGGATCTCGAACCGCAGAGGTGGCACTGTAAGGACCTTCTGGAAGGTTTGTTAAAGTGTTTCTCTGGATGATGTGCATTGCAAAAGCACCTGGTAAGTTTAGCCAAATCACCTTTAGGTCTCCAAAATCAGGGCTTTCGATCTCCTCGAAACCAAATACCTAAAAAATGATGATACATATATCAGCCAGTGATTTCAGAACAAGGGGAAAGAAATTTAAATCAAAGAAGATGAGGAAGAAGAAACAGTAGCTTGATCAAAAGGATTAAAATTAAATTACAAAAGAGTGTGACTACAACGAGTGATGTATATAAATAAACCTCAATTCTTTATTCTCTTCCAAATGTGGACAGACTCAACAGAATATTAGAAACGAGACAAGTGAACAGAGGAAGAAACAGCCACAAAAGCATCACAAATCTCTCTAGAAAACGGCAATTTGCAAATCCTAGATTCTAGTGCAGATGGGTAATCGATACATCAAGTAAAATCAAAGGTTTTCGTTTTTTATGTCGAATCGGTAACAACACAAAACGCAGAACAGAGAATTCGATGAATCCGAGGAGGGAGATAAAAAAGAGAGGAAAAAATATTAAGAAATTGAAAGCGTAGAGTAGATTAGTTGTTGGTTACCTCTTTGTAAAACTTGGCGAGGCGTGTGATATCGGATGATTCTCTGGCTATATGGCCAAGAGTCGCCATCTTGGTTCTGAGAGCGCAAAGAAGCTAATCAAGAATTCAGTAAACCGAGTTACAGTCTGCGCACATAAAGTGAAACAAAAAATAGAAAGATTAGTAAGGTAAACAAAAATTCCGGTGATCATTGTTACGTAATTACGGATACGTGGCATCGACTAGTTATTACACATCTTCAATCCGACCAATCAGAATTAACCCCACTCACAATCAGAAATGTGTTTGAGATATATTAAAAAAAAATCCGACCAATCAGAAAAATGCCAACCCCGACCCAACAATGTATCCGGTTAAACATCCGGTTCGATTTTAAACCTTATTTCCCGTAATCCAAACCTCTTCAATCTCTCATTTTTCAATCGCACTCTCTTTACCTCTCAGATCAGACGTCAATTCAACTCTTCAGTGAAGCGATTTCAGCCAAATTCCTCGGTGTTTCCGCTACGCCGATCGATCGGTTGAAGATTTGACATGGAAGGGAATTCTGGCGGAGGCGGAGGAGCGACAGCTGGAGGAGGAGGAGGAGGAGGGAGCGATGTGGAATTGGTAAGCAAGACGTTGCAGGTGGAGCATAAGCTTTTCTATTTTGATCTCAAGGAGAATCCTCGCGGAAGGTACCTCAAGATATCGGAGAAGACGTCGGCGACGAGGTCAACCATCATCGTTCCTTCCTCGGGAATCTCCTGGTTCCTCGATCTCTTCAATTACTACGTCAATTCCGAGGAGCACGAGCTATTTAGCAAAGAATTGCAGCTTGATTCCAAGGTTCCTTAACTCCTCTTTTAGCTTTTATTACTCTCCTTTGGTACGGTCGTTGACTTTTCAGTCTTTATTTCTGTCTGCTGCTTTAATTAGGTGTTTTACTTCGACATCGGTGAGAACAGGAGGGGACGCTTCTTGAAGGTATCAATTCCTTGTCTGAAGTCTTAAAGTTCTTGTTATTTTGGTTTGTTATCCATTTGCTGTGTGAATTTGAAGTTTAGGGGTTCTAGAAATTTAGATGTTTAGGAATGTTGTGTTCGTATTGGTTATGAGATTTGATAGCTTTCTCATTTGAAAAATTTCTGATGGGTTTGATCTGGTTTAGGTGTCAGAAGCATCTGTTAGTAGAAATCGAAGCACCATTATTGTTCCCGCTGGAAGCTCCCCTGATGAAGGATGGGCAGCTTTCAGGAATATCTTGGCTGAGATCCATGAAGCATCAGGGCTTTTCATGATGCCAAATCAGGTGGTATCTTCATGCCTTGCATTTTTTTGTTGTTTTGTGGGTTGAAACCCGTTTACTAAGCTCTCTGTTTCTCTCGGTCTCATTGTCTCTTTCTCTGGAAACAGAAACCTTGTGATGGACAGGAACATCTGGCTGGACTCTCAGATGATGTTGGAGCTGGATTTATACCTGGCCATGGTAGCCAACCGGCATCCTCTTCAGAACTTACTGTGGATCGAGCAACTGACTTGCCAGGCCAGGATGAAACCGGATTGATGGGTGTTTCTAAGGTAATCAGAGCTGACCAGAAACGATTCTTCTTTGATCTTGGGAACAACAACAGGGGCCATTTCCTGAGGATATCTGAGGTAACCCTTTCGGAAGAACTATCCTTTTTTGCAGATTTAACTCTTGAGAGCTTGATTTTTCGTGGTTATTAACATTGAGCATTTTCTCAATACATGAAAATATAGGTGGCAGGTTCTGATAGGTCCTCGATCATTCTACCGTTATCCGGTCTAAGGCAATTTCATGAAGTAATTGGTCACTTTGTGGAGATCACCAAAGATAGGATTGAAGGGATGACAGGTGCAAATGTCAGGACAGTTGATCCTCCTCAGAGATGACTATTTGATTCTTTTAGGGGATGAAATTAAATGGAATCCATTCAAATCTCGATCCTCTAACATTTCGAATCTGGCGACTTCAAGTAGCTGTCTGATTGCGGTGTGCAATAGTATCACGTAATTTATCACCCATTCACATCTTCTAAAATAATTCAGCAGGATCATCATTTGGCTTAATAGCAGATAAAACGTTGGAGTCTGCAACTGGGAATAAGCTGAAATCATCCACCATTAGTATCTCTCTCTCTCTCTCCATCATTCCTCTTAATAGACAGTTCGAGAAATGGTGAGTCCTTATTTGGTTCTGTTCTGTTTAACTTTTTCTTTTTCTTGTATATTTGTTGACAGCTTAATGCATTTCAATTGTAAAAGAATATTGGGTTTATATGTTTGGGCTAATGCCAGTGGTAATAAAAATTGAAGTGAAGTCTCCTATATGATGAGTATCTATATATTACCACTTTCTTTTGCTATTGATCTAGAGGTGTCACGTCTGAAAATGAACAACTCTTTTGTTTAACTTGTGAAGCACTTATTTGTTTGCTAAGTAAGTTGAAAAAAATGTTTTTTTAATCCAAAGAAACCCCGAAGACTTGGCGAGGATGCCTCTGTGAAATGTGTGTGGCCTCTTTAACCGGTCTGGAATCTCAGGTTAGACCAAATTTTGACTAGACAAATTGTGTCAAAAAAGAGAATTTGTAGAGGGAAAAAACAAAAACCTTTTGTAAAAAAAAAAAAGTATATCAGCTTCAGACGAAGAAGAGAGAGAGAGAGGATTTAAACAAAAGGTCAAAATCGAAGACGAGTAAAGTCGGTGATTTATATCCTCTTCTTTGATAAACCACCACAACCCCAAAACCCTAGCCTGGATAATCGCCGCCTTCTCCAGAAACATCTCTTTGCTTTTTCTTCATTTCAAGGTTCGAAACAGCCGACTTAAATGCCTCCTCGTTCGTATATTATCTCTATATTTACGGTGTCTGTACATTCCTGTGTTTTCGTTGAATCTTGTGCGAGGTTTAGGATCTTTGCTGATTCATGTCTTTCTTGTTCAATCGATTGCAGATAAAATGAAACCGGATCGGATCTTGCTCTAGATCCGTTCTTGCTTCTTTCGATTTCTTCTCCGAATCTCTCGCATCCAGATGCTCCTGAAATTTTCGACTTCGGATTCATCATCATAATCATTATCATGTCGCTGTTTCTGAAGGACGATTCGATTCAAATCCGTGAAGTGTGGAACGACAATCTTGAATCAGAGATGGCTCTGATTCAAGAACTCGTCGACGATTTCCCTTTCGTCGCCATGGACACTGAGTTCCCCGGAATAGTCTGCAGACCAGTCGGAAACTTCAAAACCAACTCCGACTATCACTACGAAACCCTGAAAACCAACGTCAACCTGCTCAAGATGATTCAGCTCGGGCTCACATTCTCCGACGAGAAAGGGAACCTCCCGACTTGTGGATCCGACAACAAATACTGCATCTGGCAGTTCAATTTCCGCGAATTCGATCCCAACTCCGACATTTTCGCTCGCGATTCAGTCGAGCTTCTCCGTAAATCAGGCATCGATTTCGCCAAAAACAACCAAAACGGCATCGATTCGAAACGGTTCGCGGAGCTGCTCATGTCTTCAGGGATCGTCTTGAACGAAAACGTCCATTGGGTTACATTTCACAGCGGATACGATTTCGGGTACTTGCTGAAACTCTTGACCTGTCAGAATCTGCCGGAGACGCAGACCGGATTCTTCGCGATACTTGGTGTGTATTTTCCGAGGGTTTACGACATCAAACACTTGATGAAGTTCTGCAACAATCTCCATGGAGGATTGAACAAATTGGCGGAGCTGCTTGAAGTTGAGCGAGTTGGGATTTGTCACCAGGCGGGATCTGATAGCTTGTTAACGTTGTGTACATTCAAGAAGCTGCAGGAGAATTTCTTCGCTGGTTCCATGGAGAAATATTCTGGTGTTTTGTATGGATTAGGCGTTGAAAATGGTCAGACTCACTGAAAACTAAATAATTTTAAAAAAAATTAAAGTTATAGCAGTTTATGGTCTTATTTTAGATTCATTTAGATGGTTCGAGACTATTAATTACATCACAGATTAGGTTGTTAGAAGAAGATGATGAGCAGAAGAATTATACTCGAAATCTTGTTTGTTAAAAGTTTATGACAGTTTATCTTGTCTATTTAGTTTATTACATTGTTTCGCAGAGAATTATCCACAAGAATTATACTCGAAAAAGTTTACATGATCATTAAGCGAAAAGACAAAATAGATACACAATCTATGTTCAAAATTAATAAACAACGGTGTTAATAAAAAAAAATTATAATAATCAACAAATTTTGTGGATTATATGAAGTGTTTGAGTACTAACTAATAAGATGCAATTGATTAGCCCTGTGTAAAACGGCACCGTGTTTACAGAATCAAAGATCCTTAAATGTTGAGAGCTTCAAATCTTCTGGGTAGAGTCTCATCAGCTAAAAACCCGAAACCCTCAATTTCTCAAAGCTCGAGAAACAGAAAAATTACTGATTTCACGGTTGATTCGGCTCCTACTTACAAGTCGGGACCTGCTTCGAGCCCTAGCTTATCGATATGGAGACGGAAGAAAGAAATGAGCAAAGAAGGTTTAATCTCCAAACCAAATTGGTCACACTACTCGATCGATTCATATGTTCCCATGTCTCTCGTCTCCTTAAATCCGATCTCGTTTCTGTTCTTGCTGAATTTCAGAGACAAGACCAAGTTTTCCTCTGGTTAAATGAAAACTCTCAAAAGTAGTCAATTTCAATTGCATTTTAGAATTAGATTGCAAAACCTAATATACAACGTGAAATACTAATCAACCTGTATTTTGTGGATTTCTGTGAAGCAATTGATTTGCCCAGTATAAACGGAACTGTGTTTGTGGACTAAATTTAAACAATAGCCCAAGTTCGCAACAACTCCATTTAAATAAATAGCCCAGTGAAGCCCAATTAGTGGCCCAGATTCGCAATAGCTCCATTTATATAACTAGCCCAGTGAAGCCCATTTAGTGGCCCAGGTTTGCAACAAATCTCTGTAAAATCGTTTTCAGTGGCGTATTCAGGGTTCGTAAACCCTAATATATAAGCTCGAACTAAATTTTCGCTTCCATTCAAGTCGTCGTTGTAGCCACTCTCTCTAAGGTTAGTCTCTCACTCATTTGCACAGTTTCTCGATTACTGCTTTTGTACGAATTTGATCTGTGATATGTACGTGATTCTCGAGCTTTCTTCTTCCCATTGCCCGTAATTTTGATTTGAGGTTTTTCTGCTGAGACTGATTTGCTTTGTTTTCTTGGCAGAGTTCTCGTAGAGCCAATTCAAAGAGTCAACATGTCTGGGTAAGCTTCTCTTGTGATGTAGCTATGCCGGATATCACTACATTTTTTTTTTTGTCTTGAATCAGTGATAAATAGTGAAGTTTAGGGTTTGTAGGTTCATTTTTAGGTTGATAGATTATCATATTTGAACTGCATCTATGCAATTTGATTTAGATTATTTAGTTGGGTATAGATTACATCAAATTCAGATTTCTTAATATGCTTCAGCCAAGACCTATGTGTGGCTGAGTCTTATTCTTTTCTTTTTGTTCAGCGATGAAGCTGCTCCTGCTGTTGTTCCTCCGGCTGCTGAGCCAGCTGCAATTCCAGAGGACATGGATCTGTTGACTGCATTGGAGTTGACACTAAGGAAAGCTCGTGCTCATGGTGGTGTGATCCGTGGTCTCCATGAGAGCGCTAAGCTTATTGAGAAGCGTGCTGCTCAGCTCTGTGTCTTGGCTGAAGATTGCAACCAACCTGATTATGTCAAGCTGGTCAAAGCTCTTTGCGCTGATCACAACATCAACTTGCTTACGGTTCCAAGTGCCAAAACCCTCGGCGAATGGGCTGGTGTAAGTAGTCTTTTCCTTCTCTTAAGCTCTCTTATTTAAGGAGTGTTTGGCTCTTCTCGTTCTACTCTAATGATAAAAATGAGAAATCAAGACTTTCGTTGTAATAATCTTGAATGTGTTTGCAGCTTTGCAAGATTGATTCAGAGGGCAATGCAAGGAAGGTTGTTGGATGCTCATGTCTTGTAGTCAAGGTAAAGTGTCTTTCACATTTCCCTAATATCCATTAATCTTGTGAACCTCTAAATACATATAATTTGTTCTACTTGTGTCTGGTGATTTATTCATGCTGTTCTGTGTAATTCTTTCAGGATTATGGCGAGGAAACAACAGCTCTCAACATCGTCAAGAAGCATATTGAATCTAACTAAATCAGCAATGTCGAATTCAAATTGCTTTCATCCCAAAAGAAACGCAATTTTTTTCTTCACGTAGCCACTCTGTTTCTCTTGTTTTCTATGTTTTTGATACTTAATACTTGGTAGTGGAAAAGGTCTTGAGATTTGTTTGGAACATGAAGTATTGATGTTATCTAGGCTCCTCTTCCTTCGTCTTAAATTCAATTTTCAAAAATGAAAAGAACTAGAGAAAATAAATGTTTCAAAGTACTCGATTTCAATTTAAAAAAGCCTAGTACACATAACAGATACATGGTTCAATAGAATCAGATGATCCAGAACCAAGCCAAGACATACCCTGAGGCCAAAACCAAAAACCAATAATTAATTTTGTTTTATATGTAATCTTTTTGAAGAAAGCATCATCATGCATGTTGGTGCCATCTATTTTGTTTTCCGTTACAGAATTGATGAATTCTTATCAAGCGTTTCGTATCAATTTGAAATATGGCGTTACAATAATTTTATGAAATTTTGAAATTAGTCAGAGCACGTCCAAAAATACTCTTTACAAAACTAATTAAAATATTAAACGAGTTGAGGACATAATTCACGTCATAAAAATATGTAAAAATTTATCATTTTACGTCAAATTACAGAAATCACAAGTTTATGCTAAAATTATGGAAACGCGTTTTGGACCACAGCCGCGGAATCGCGTTTGGTTTATTAGAATATGGTGGCTCATTGATCCAAAACCAGAAAAGCCTCCTCCTTAGGATTTTGTGCGTCTTAGTAACTCTTGGGCCAAAAATTGGGCCTCGTCTTTGATCTAGAAAATTTAGAAGGAGGGTGGACTTAAAACAATTACAAGCCCAAAGAAGAAGATCACGTTACAAATCCTATTAGGAAAAGGAGAAAGCGTTTCCTAATTCAAACAGAAAAAAAAACAAAAGGAAGTCGGTGAACTATTTCCATTAGCCCTAGATCTGTATAAGCACTCACTCTTATTCTTCTGTAAACGATCGTCACAAAATCTTGTCTCTTTGGATTCATATCGTGAAGTTTGAGATTATTATCTGGCTTGGAGAGGAAGTCGGTGAACTATTTCCATTAGCCCTAGAGCATCTGTATAAGCACTCAACTCTTATTCTTCTGTAAACGATCATCACAAAATCTTGTCTCTTTCGATTATTCTTTGGCTTGGAGAGGAACTCGGTTATTAGATACAAGAGGTGGTGAATAAAGCTCTCTGTTTTTCGCACTCGGTTCTTATCCCTTCTCTCAAATCAAGTCTCATAAAGCCTCCTCCTTCCGCGCCGTTTCTTAGAAGACTCTCTCTGGGTTTCTGATTAGATTTGTGGTTTTTTTCTTTATCAGGTTGCCATGAGCGAGCGGAAGGTATTGAACAAATATTATCCACCAGGCTTTGATCCGAAGAAGATTCCGCGGATCCGAAAATCGAAGAATCGGCAGAAGAAGGCTCGAATGATGCTTCCGCTTCGTCGTATCCGATGTAACACATGTGGAAATTACATATCGGGAGGCACCAAATTCAATAGCCGTGCAGAAGAAGTAATCGGCGAGACCTACCTAGGGCTCAAAAAACATTGGTTTTACTTCAAGTGCACTAACTGTTGCGCCGAGCTGATTTTGAAGACCGATCCACAGAATTCGGGGTATGTTGTCGAATCAGGTGCGACTTGCTCTTATGATCAACACAAAGAAGAGAAGCAAGCCGAGGAGAGTGGAGATGCGATCAGTTCTTTAGAGAAGAAAACTTTGGCTTCTAAAAGAGAGATTGAAGTTATGGCTGCGCTTGGTGAGATGAAATCTCTGAAATCTAGTCGCATGTCGGTGAGTGTAGACTCTATGCTTGAGGCTTTGAATAGAAGAGACAAAGAAGAAGAAGAAGAAGAAGAAGCAAAAGATGAGGATGCAGTATCGATAAAGTCTATCAGATTTGGTAAGCAGAGGATGATTGCAGAAGAAGAAATCCATAAGAAAAGAAGAATGGAGGCAATAGAACCTAAGACTAAGAGACTTGCTTGCGGTAAATCTCCCTGTCAAATCTCTTCTGTTTGCATAATAACCTCGAAGAAGAAGAAGACAACAAGTATGGGACTCGCATCACTATGTCACAACTATGGCACTGACGAGGAAGATTGAATCAGGTTTTGTTGAATCAAATCCGGAATAATGTGAGAAATTTAATTGCAGAGATTACTATGATTACTTTTGCATATTGAAGTAGGTTCTTCTTCTTTGTTGCTGACAACATTTTGGTTACATGACGTAGTAATGAAATAGTTTTCAAGTTAAAAGTTTTGCTTCATTTTTCTCAAGTAATAGGTATAACAATTTTCTTTTGAAAATTATCACCATCTTCCTTAATTGGACTTCATCTCTATGTCTGCATCATCTTTAGGAACAGTGTCTGGAGAATCTCTTGGCAAAAGACCGAGAAGAGGCAGAGGGAGCAACGAGCTAAGATTGCAGAGGATAATTAGCGTTGATAGGTTATCGAAACTGTCTCTTGTGATGCCGAATACTTGAGTCAGCCCCGCCCCCATAAGCCCACCTAGAACACTGCCTCCATTGGAGATTGACATGAGAGTAGCGAAGAGAGTTGCTTCCATTCCTTCTGGACACAATCTCGCTGCTAACACAAGAACCGGCATGAACGAAGCCTGCGACAGTTTGATTATAATCTGTTAGTGCGATGATACTGACACATTCCAATAATGCTGCACAACTATGGAATCATAACTTAATTCTGACAAAAGCATAGACCTGAGCAAGAACAGTTAGGATTAGAGAGTCTCCGATAGCAAACCACTCGTCGCTTATTCCCAACTGCCTGTTAAAACCCGTCACGAGGAAAACCTGCAAAACATAAGAGCAGTCCCCAGAGTTACTATATAGAGGGATAAGTTCTTCTAGGGAACAAGTGGAACCAACCTGAGTCATCCCAAGACCCGTGCCGAAAATGGTTGTCACGAGAAAGATTTTTCTCAATGGAACAGTCTTGAGGAATCCATTGTACAGTCCTACTCCAAGTAATGAAGCAATTGAGGTCACAAGTTTAACTCGTCCTAGAAACTCCGGAGTAAAGCCAAGCTTGTTCGTTCTGATAATAATTTTAAACCAGATAGCATTAGGTGGCAACTTAAGTAACTACCATCTCAGTGTATATGAAAACAAGCCGTTGACCATGATCCAAGTGGAAGAGAACATACGTGAAGTAAAACATTGCAGAATCGGAGTGTGGTGTGGCTTGCCATAAGAAGATAAATAAGGTCGGGAGAAAAACATTCGGTTGCTTAATGGCATTCCATAGCTGAATCATGTTCTGCTTTGAGGTCTGAAGAAAGCCAGGACTCGCCAAGGTTATATTTTCTTTCTGCCCCGATCCTGGTCTGACCACGCGTTGTTCGTTCACGAGAACAGCAACTGCTGAAGTTATCAAAGGTAGTAAAGCTGTCACCCCGAATACAAACCTGAGGTGTAACAGCTTTTAGAATGCCACCAAGTTAGTTATCTATGCCACTGGATGCCGAAAAAGAAAAGCATCTTTCATGGGCAAATTGTGTACTGTACCTCACACCGTATGACTCCACCAGGGAGCCGCTAAAGTAGGAACTCACAATTCCACCAAAAGCTGAGGATCCCCAGCATAAGGACTGCAGAGATCCCGACACGCTTTGTGATTCACCACGAGCCCGTTCCACTACCATTGAGTCTACTACCTATTAAAAGTTCACCACCCAACAATTCAATATGCTGGAATATCCAACTCTCTTTTGCAACTCAATCGAAAAAACTTCATCAGAGTTAACTAAACCATTTAATGGGTTAGAAAACTTACAACGTCAGAAAAGGCGACCGAAAGGGAACTGAGAAGTATACAAGAAGCAGCACTATATTTACTGTCAACAAAACCAGCCATCAAACTCCAAGAAAATGCACCAAGAAGTCCTGAGAGAACTAGATATGACCTCCTTCGGTAGCCAAATAGAGGCACAGAATCACTGTGAAACAGACCAAGTTCCTTAGACTTTGCTATTGGTTACAATGGTCCTTCAACTCAAAACGTTAACAGGTACAGAGGTGATGAAGGAGTCATACCTGATAAACCCGTAGAGAGGCTTAACAAGCCATGGCAGTGAAGAAAGCCCCGTTATCACAGCTGTCTAGTCAATAGGTATATTTTGTCAGCCTATAAAGAGATTTTCATGAAAGTCGGATAAGGAGCTTCAAAAGCATTTCAATCCATCTCCTCAACACGGCATTGCTAATTTTCACTTATATCATCGATTTTGCAAAACATTACTAAGGACATACCTCTGCAGGATCAAGATGCAAGTCATCTTTTAAATAGAAACTAACAGCGAGCCTGGCAAGACCTAAAACACCTTGAACAAAATAGACCATCGCTACAGCAACATTGTCTGGTGATAATTCGACCCCCAAAATTTTGTTTCTGCTACTAAGATTTCTTCCTTTACGAGGTTGTGTTCTAATAAAAATATCTCTGTCTCCTTCGACATCCGTCTTTGATGTATCTCCTTCAGCTACACCTATAAACACAAACATTTCTCACATTAGCAAAGGGAAATACTAGGTTCATGATCATAAGAAGAGAAGCTAGCCCCTCACAAGAGAAACTGTTTCATACGTATAATTCATAACAAGAAACCAAGTTGTAATTAAGCCTGTTGCAACAAAAATCTCACTTATTAACAAACGAAATGGCAGTTAATATAGTGTCGCGATTATCAGTTACTCTTCACCTGAACTTCAATTTTTGACAAAAAAATTATCAAAAGTGTGACAATAGTAACTCTTGCGAACCCATCCATCCCAATCACTATCTTACGCTATACCCAAAATTTGAAAGCATAAGAAATTGATGGAAGATGAGGAACTTACTAATTCTAGAATCTAGAAGGAGGCTTTCCTCTGAATCCCGCCTGCGAGGAAGCTCCGGGATTGAAACTATGGCGGACATACCTCTATCCGGAGGTCTCCGACGAATCTTCCGGCGTGGTACTCGGTGGGATCGGGCGGCGATAGCAAGGCGTCTTGTCCCGTTGTTGGTGGAGAGGAAGGTGAATGGCAAAAGTGTAAATTGAGGAGGTGAGATTGGGATAGAGAAAAGATTGTTGTGAGTCGCCATTAAAATTAAATCCCATTAAATAATGACCCTTCTCTTTTTTAATAAACACTCCGTGTCTTCCGCTCGCGAGTCTGGATAGATTTCTCTCCTACGTTTATCTTTTTTTCCCTTCTTTTTTTTGTTTCTGATTGTAGATATTTATCTTTTCTGTTTTGAACTGTGACCAACAAAAAAAGGAATGATTTATTTCTAAAAGCAATATTTGAATTAAATTCTTCTTCATTTTTTTCCATTCAATTTTTATGAAAAATTATAGAACAAAAAATATTTCTTATCAAATTAAAAGAAAATTAATAAGGAACACACACACATACATATATATATATACAAATTAAAACTATAATAAAAAACGAAAAATCTGGTTAAATAATTGAAAACACCAATTCAATCATAAATTTGCATAAATGAATACTACTCGTCACTCGTTTTGACCATCCTTTTAGCTTTAAATGAATACTATATTTTAAATTAATATTTGGTAAAGAACTCTCAAAAGAAGAAGTGAAATAGAATTATATTTTTAAATTTCAATTTTAAATAAATGAATACTAATGTTTTTCTTTGTTTTTAATCATTATTTTTAAATCCTCTTTGTAGTCCTTCATCGTGTTTAAGAATACTTTTTAGTGTTTTACATGTTTTTGGAGTTTCTCATGTCTTTTTAGATGAAATAGATGAAAAGAATAGAAACCAGAGCAAAAACGAATGAAAATCGAGCATTGGAATTTTATATATGTTTTAATATCTATACAAATATCTGAGTTTATAGTTTATACATACGCAAAAACATACTTATACATACTAGTATACACAAACAACTACATGATGTAGTTGAGTTTATCATATTAATTGTGACAAAATTTGGTATTTATAATCATGGAATTACCGTTGTTGGTTAGTAACAAATTTTTAATCCGCAACGATTTTAAAACGTCAAATGTGTTTCATCTCTATCCATTATTAATTTTCCCTTAATTTTATAGGAGCACGTTTTGAAATCAAATGATCAATAAATTCATCGTTGTCTTATACCTTTTTTTATTAGCATTGGGTGTTTATGTTGCCGTAACACCTGACTAATTCTAGAGGTAATTGTGCTCTTTAACAAAAGCTTTCCGCAAATCTATCACATATAAAAACATACCACAGTTCAAGAGATGGCCTAATAATATCATTGAAGTTGTTTTCAAAAGAAATCGAACTCAATTTGCCTCTTATTCCAAATTTATTAGTTGATTACCACCAAGCCACCACTACCCGACAATTGCTGTTTTATAGCTATGTGACAATATTTGTACCACTTTAATAAAAAAAAATCATATAAAATTTTGTTCTTATCGTGTTTTTCATTGATATTCCAGCTGATAAATTTCTTTGTGCAAATGTTAAAAAAAAAAGCATACAACAATTTATTGTCAATGAATATGATTGGGAAAAAACGATCAAACATGCGTTGTCATCCATCATAAAGTTGCTTCGAGACCCTTATCGTTGCGTATTTGACCGCTCGAAGCAAGAAGGAAAGTTCTGTTTTTGTTTTTTTGTTTTTTTTTTTTCTGGTTTTAAAATTTATGATTATTTAGCCGCGATGTGTATAAATAATTAAGTAGACGTATTATATTGCCGTAGGGCTCTGTGAGAATTAAGAAACTCAAGAGAAAATTTCCCAAAAGAAGATTCAATGCCTCGAGAGGAAAGAAACCAAGAAAACTCAAAAAGAATCGTCATCAGAGATGGAGATTATCAAATCAGAGACGACCCAAACCGCCGCGAGTTCCTCACCGCCGGAGAAAATCCATCTCCGACCAATGACTCTCTCCGACGTCGACGATTTCATGGTCTGGGCGACCGACACAAACGTCGCACGCTTTTGCTCGTGGGAGCCTTACACGAGCCGAGAAGCCGGGATCGCTTTCATTAACGACGTCGTTTTGCCGCACCCTTGGCTCCGAGCTATCTGCTTAGACAACGACCGTCCGATCGGCTCGATCTCCGTCACGCCCGTCGATGAGATCAGAGGGGAGATCGGTTATTGCATCGGAAGCAAGTATTGGGGAAAAGGGATCGCGACGGAGGCGGTGAGGCTTGTGGCGGCGGAGATATTCAAGGAGAAGCCGGAGATGGAGAGGCTTGAGGCGCTTGTCGACGTGGACAACGTCGGGTCTCAGAAGGTTCTTGAAAAAGTTGGGTTTGTGAGAGAAGGTGTGATGAGGAAGTTTATGTATCTTAAAGGAAGTGTTAGAGATATGGTCATGTTTAGTTTCTTGCCTTCCGATTCTTTGCACTGATCTGATCTGATTCAACAAAAGGTCAATCTCATTAGTTTTGCAGAGACAGTTTGTTTGATAACATGGACCATCGAAATTTGTAATTGCTTAGTTTGTGAAATCACATGTATATGAATATGATGCTCTGTTTTTCTTAATAATTTGAGAGTACATACCTTTGTATCTACTGTTTTTACTTCACCAAATACACACAAAGATTCAGTATCTCACAAAAATGTAAGTTTATATTGAAATTTTCATAAAATACAAAAAAAAAATTACAATATAACGAAAAAAAAGAGATGATGTGAAGAAATCTTACAAGAGAAAATTAATTTCTGACAACGATTAGATGAATGAAAAAAAAAATCTGTTAAGCAATCTAATGTTAAGAAATGTTACAAGACAAAAATAATTGTTTACAACGATGAGAAGAATGAAACTAAAAAAAATCTGTTAACCTTAGGTTAATTTTTTAACTATTTTTACTTCATTATACAACATGTTGAGTTTTGCGTTGACTACTACAGTAACAGAGTATCAAAGTTAAATCCTCTTTGGAAAAGCGATCACACACCTATTGCCACGTGGCGTTTGGCCATCCCAACCGGAAGCAACACGGTAAGTTTACTTTGTTTGGCAACCAAGCAACTGTCGAAAGTCAAAAGGTCAAAATAGACAACCGTCCACTCACACGGTGCCACGTCATCTTCTATCGTAGCTTCAATCAATAATTTAGTCGAAAACTAATAATAATACAATATTACTACTAACTTTAATCTATAGCAAATGCCAGTCGAAAAGCAAGAAGCGAAATTCGAGTCTTTACTAATCGCGATGTGTATATAAAGATATCTCATTGATGTAACAATGTGATATCTCAAAACAATCATTATCCTAAATGGAGACTCCACCAACCGTAGTTTCTTCGCCGCCGGGAAGAATATCACTCCGGCCGATGACTCTTTCCGACGTCGACGACTACATGGTTTGGGCCACAGACGCTAAAGTCGCACGCTTTTGCTCTTGGGAGCCTTGCACGAGCCGAGACGAAGCCATCAAATACATAACCGATTCGGTCTTGACGCACCCTTGGCTCCGAGCCATCTGTTTAGAGGACGACCGTCCGATCGGCTACATCTTGATCATGCCGGTCGATAAAATCAGAAAAGAGATCGGTTATGTGCTAGCGAGAAAGTATTGGGGAAAAGGGTTCGCGACGGAGGCGGTGAGGCTAGTGACGGCGGAGACATTCAAGGAATTTCCGGAGATTGAGAGGCTCGAGGTACTTGTGGACGTGGACAATGTCGGATCTCAAAGGGTTCTTGAGAAAGTTGGGTTTACTAGAGAAGGTGTGATGAGGAAGTTCATGCTTATGAAAGGAAGTGTTAGAGATATGGTCATGTTTAGTTTCTTGCCTTCTGATACTTTGAAGTAACTGATCAACGAAAAGATTAATACGGGCTATATATATTGGACTTTGTGTATGATTCATATGTAAAATATGATGTAAACACTCTGTTTCTGTTTTTCTTTTTTCCTCTGTATTTGTGAGCTTATTGTTACCTGGTCTTTTCAGTATTTGCACATACAGAGAATTTACAATTTTACATAATCAATTAAAAAAAAAAACCATATAATTTTACAGATCATCACCCAATTACACTTTGATAGGTCTAGAAGAGTTTAAAAAGCTAAATTTCAACTTAGAACAAACCATTGCTCCCGCGTGTACTGAACCAATTCTGTAGTGTAAAAATTTCAACAATCAAGTAAAAAACGGTATAAAATTTCTCCTTTCGAAAAAAAAACACACACACAGGTTGTGCATGCTTGGTTAAGAGAAAGCCCATGTAGCCCAAAAATAAGGCCCGTAAATCCAAGGTTCGTTAAAGACGAACATTTTCAGTGGTGACTTGTATTATGAATTGATATGTAATTTTTGTTTTTTTTCCTCAAAATGTATGTGTATCTATGAATTTATGTGTCTCTGACCCTCTATGCAGTGAAGTGAACGAATTCTTAATTTTATATAGAGATAGAAAATATAAAATAATAGTATGGAAAAGGAGAACAAAAGAAAAGGGATATTTGGTTATAGAGAAGAAGAAATAAATGTGGTTGTGAGGCTGCTTTCGCTTCCCACTCACGAAAGCCTATCTATAATTCTATGTCATACCCCTGTTTTTTATGCAGCCTTGTTCTGACTTTACTTTTAGAAAATGTTTTGACTTCTGATAAATTTTGTTTTTCTAAACAATTTAGCCTTAATATAAATACATGTACAGTATATCAAAATAATTTTCCAGTTCCTTTTTAGGTTGCTTGAATAAAGATTCCATTTAATGTGGCTGACCCGTTAATACACATACGCTATAGATGAGGGTAATGAAATCGATACATATTACTATACGCTATAGCTATACAATTAAGATTAGTTTAATTTATATAGAGTGAATTCGGTGAATAACAATGGGATATTTCTGTTGACAAAATGAAATTATACCTTTTTTTTTTTTAAACAGCTGTTTAATTAATTTGAACATTGATATAAATGTTCATATATCTACGATGAGGGTAATGAAATCGATACATATTTTTTTTATTTTTGGTAAACAAATTGATACATATTACTATACAGAACCAATTTATCAGTAATCATATTCGAAAAACGACGAACATATAGTATATTTAGGTTATAAGTCATAAAAATATATTGAGGTCGAGTACTCGAACAATTATAATATTTATATCCAATACGTATTTAAAATACAAAAAAATCGGAATGAATCAAAGCATTTATCGAGTCAGATAAAATACCTAAACGTCCACTCTTTTAATAGGAGTAACAGATGTCAAAAAAATAAAAAATAATAGGAGTGTGTAACTTTTAAAGGTATTGAAGTTTGAATATACACTTTTTTTTTTGATAAAAAAAACAAGTTCATTTTAATATACACTTATGGACCACATTTTCCATTCCTTCTTTATTTAGTTGTTAATGTTTTGTAAAATAGGAATTTCCGTGAAAATATAGAACTGATCATTCCCTGACTTCACATTTTACAAGAATGTTTTTTTCATTTTGGGTTTTATATAGGTTTATATATTAGTATAAATAAAAAAGGGAATTTACAAGTGTTGTTGCAATCACGAAAGCTGAAACGAAAGAAAGCATGAGCGAATAGGAAAAAGAGAAAAGCATGAGATTACACAACACACTCTCTACACTTTCATTCTCCTTTTCAATCATTTTCTTTTACATTTACCTCTTCACACTATGCTTTCTCTCTCACACAAAATTTTTAATATGTTAAAAACAATAAATAGAGTAAAACTTATTTAATTAAAATTACAGTATATAAACTCAAACTAATGATTGAAAATTATTAAACTTTTTGCACGCAGTGCTATAAAAATAATGCAAAAGTGTAGACATATGAGTCATATATATATATATATATAGATTACTCCTATATTTATAGTAAATGTCAAAATCGATAATTATCATAAATTCATAACTCCGAGTCTGTGATGATTGAGTTTGTGCGAGTACGCCATTCCATGACTCATGAATTATAATACATGATAGTAAAAATTAATCATTGAATTTATATACTCCAATATAAGATCAGAGAATGAGTGAGCTTCGAGGTTATCAAGAAGCCCTAACCTTTTTCAGTACAACGATCATTACAAGACGTTATCTTTTGATTCCTTTCACTTTTTCTTTGTAAGGAAACAATGATAATGATTAAAAATAAAATAATTGCTTTGTATAATTTTTTGTTACACTTATATGGCTAAACCTTGTATAACAAGCATTACACTATCATTGTCTCGGGAACACACTTTAACATAATATATAGACAAACTATTCCCTAAAATCCTAAACTAAAAAGAATGATGAGTTATAAAAATTTACTTTATAATCCTGTACAAACACACAAGTTTTTAATAAGTTAAACTGTTATTAACAAAATCGAACTAAAATTACATTGAGATTAATTATTTACCTGATAACGAGACTGAAAAATTTACTTTAACTCCTCCCAAAGTTAGCAAATCCATGAAAAAGAAGAAAGAAGAAGAACCGGTTTTATGTGTGAAATTCGGTTAACCAAGACAAAATTACAACTCTTTGTACACCTGTAAACCAGAAATTTACCCGTTAAGATAAGTTGAAAAAATCGAACCGGAAACAGACATACAAGAGAAATTGGACCAACCTGTTGTTTGTTTCCTTTGTGTTAAAAGGAGCAATGGAATGTCTCCATCACCATTCACCACTCTTCAAGATTTCAAGAATTAAAAATGAAAAACTTTAATTCATCTGACAAAAGCCGAATAAAATTATATACCATAAGTGAAATGATGAAGAGAATATACAGTAACTCATGGTATTTCAGAATCTCAAGAATAATACAACAAATATTTGGTTTTCTAATCACTTTTTTTTTTTCATCTGATGATGCAGAGACAATCATATCACATCTTCGAATCGAAAACAGGATAATAGATCGCTTTACCGGGTCCATTTTAATCCAAATCAATTGTTGTGCCTTAAATGATATGAGAGAAACGTGTTGGTTACTTTCTTGGCTGATATATAATAAATGCAGACCAATCTTATTGAACTTACTAGTCTCTATTTTGAGTTTCAGGACCACAAACTACTACTACTAGTCCACTTCTACTAATGGACTACATTGGCTTGGATAGCTTCATGTCACTGACACTACATTCTATCTGATATCTCCTAATTTTCTGGTTAGATTTTATAAGTTTTATGAATAGAGATGTTACCGTGGAGAGCGGAGGAAGAACTCCTTTTCGGTTGTTTCTTTTAGAAAAAAGTTAGCTCGGTGTATCCTCGGGAGTAAGGTAAGAGTTCTTCAGCTTGGACCCGTGCAGTGGAGTAACTCGTGGTTCGCTTTAATCTCTTGTGATTTGACTCAACCTCTGCGCTGAATATGCCATAAACTGGTCTATGATCTGAGAACCGTGACTCCCCTCTTACATAAGATAACTGATGCAGTCCTTCTCCATACCACAATATTCGATCACACCTTTGGTTACAAAAGATAGAAAACTATTGTCAGATCACTAACAGGCTTATTGTTTTTTAAATTCTGAATGCAAGAAACTCACCAAGCAGGAGTGCGACGTTTCTCCTTTGGATGCAAATCATCTCCTGCATATCTATCTGAGTTAGTTGAGTATTTGTAAGTTGGTGGGAAATAAATCTTCCCTTCGTTCCATCCTTTAAACACATGGCCTCGTTTCTGCTCTATTCGTAACTGCAGTGAAAATGTTTTAAGTGTTTCGGAACAGAACATTCTACAAAGTGAGAAATGTAAATTTATCTATGTCTTATATCTACTACAATGTACCTGGTCGTTCTCTAGTAATGCCCTCCAGTTTTGCATCTCGACAAGTGCTTTCGCAGATCGATAAGAGAGCGCAATCCGGTAATTCAGATCCCCAAGCCATATTACACGGCTAAATCAAATGGAAACAAAGAAAAATGAAAAACAAAATTTGAGTGCAGAAGACTGATGAAGTGGATTATATGATTCAATCCAAGAGGCTCTGAAAATAAAATATCAAATTCTTGATGTTTGGTTTCGTCTTACTCATGCTGAAGGATATTCTCTGGGGACTTGTCGTCTGCAGAACTCTGGACACGAGGAAACCTTGTTTTCTTGAGTATCTCCATGACATCAGAGTTTCTCCTGAGCTCATCGCCTTCTTTTTGTCCCGAGGTCAAATGGGTGCAGACAAAGCAGAAGCTTGTTTGGTGAAGCAACATACTAATTGATATTGATCCCTACAAGAACCACAAAAACACATTACTAACTAACTAACTCTCGCGGTAGTGAAACACAAGATTTTTACCTTATTTCCGAGATAACCCATCAATCCTCTGCCAACACAAGATACTTTCATGTTCTTGACGTGTTCTCGTAACTCACTTTTCACCCAAATTGTTAAAAAGATACCAACCATTTGTTTGCTCGCCACCAAACAATACTGCGATGAGTTCCACGGGATTCTATACCCATTCTCGTTTGATGCAGAACCAGCGTTTGACCCGGGTGAATACAAGACTGTGCTTGGGGAATCCCCTGGACCATTATCATCATCCGAAGAACCCCACCGAGACACATCACTCGGCCGAGAGTAATCGCTCGGTCTAGAGTAATAATCACTTGGTCTAGAGTAATAATCACTTGGTCTAGAGTAATCACTGGGCCTTCTTGAGTAATCACTCGGCCTGTGATTGCACCTGAAGCTCGGGTCGAAATCACTTGGTCTATGACTGAAGAATACGCGATCACAGACGCTTAAACGACGGTCAAGCCGTGCCTGTGGCACCGAAGGGTCATTCTCATCCATTCTCCATATGCTCGGGGTCTGGAAAGACCGTCTGTTGAAGAAAGTCGCGTTCTTTTGCCTCGAAGATCCAGAGAAATCAGCATCAATCTCTGCAATGGGGACCGGAATAGGCGACGGCGTGTGACAGACGCCGCTTGTCCCAGGGAGGTTATTGAGTGTTTTCCTGATGAGGGAATGCCATTTTTTGGCAGGACCATTGTCTTCAGCTCCAAGAACATTACCGGCATTGAGAGGAACAATCTCTTGGAATCTAAAAAGAAGACGCACCATGAAAACAACATTTCTTGAACAAAGACAGACATTCTTGGGAAGAAGATGTGATGTTGTTAACATACCCAAGTACGTATATATCTGCAGGAGCTGAGGAATGAAGCCACTCGTCAAGGTTTAGATCTGCAGGAGGAGAGCGTCCAGCAACGTTCCATGTAGCTACGAAGATGCTGTTCTCAAGTATCATCAACATTAGATTCAAGTTCAATAAATCACAATATGACACACATATATCTATGTTTACCTGTAGTTTTGGACATCAATGATTCTGGGATTTTCATAGTTCATTCTCCTTTGTCTAGCTTGCTGCTCCCAGTTCTTATTGAGTTTCTCTGTGAAACTCAGAAATCATTAGAAAAAAAAGAATAAGATTTTCTCATAGAGTTTTGATCATATATGTGTTACTGATGAATAATTTTACCAGTTTTGCTCTTCTTGATTGTGCAGGGCTCCCTCACTGAGAAGCTACTTCTGTGCTCAACTTCTTCAACTCCTTAATTAATTTGAAAAGAAAAAAAAAACAGCAAATTGAAATTAGGCACAACAATCCAATTGCTAATTCTTTAATTTCCACGGAGAAGGGTGGTTAAAGCAGAAGAAACAGAAACTGTAAATTGACCTGTAACCTCAGGAAAAAAAAAGTGAATTGAGATGTTTGTTTGCTCAGAAAAGACAAAAAGATTGCAATCAACGCTCTTCACAAAAGAACAAGAACAAGTTTTAACAAAACCCAGAAAAAGGAATTAAGTTTAAGACTCTTTTTTACCTTGAGGAACAGTAACATCTGCTTGAAACTCTTCTGTTTTGCTTTTGATGTTGAACCATTTCCTCACCATCTTCTTGGACCAGGACAACTTCATGGGAGAGGGAAAAAAAGGAAAAGGATTTTAAATTGAAATTGTTCATCTGAAAAATTCATGAAGATGGGAAAGAATTAAAGAAATAAAAACCTTGCTTTTCTTGGATTTGTCGTCTCTCATTGCTGCTCTTTATTTGATTCACTCTTTGTCTCTCTTTGTTCTTGAGTTGTCCTTGGAATAGAGACTCAATCCATCCAAAAAACGAAAAAAGTTCCCCAAAAAGACAACACAGATCAAATCAAAATGTCGAACAAATTTGGGGTTTAAGTTGAATCACTGTTTGAAAAATATGAAATTTTCGAAATTGACAAGAATTGGCTTCTTTCCCCCTCCTTTGAATCAGACAGAAGCTATGCAAAGACAAAGTTGGATTAGGATTAAGGGTTTTTGTCTAAGAGACAGGAATTAAGAAAATGGGTTTAATTTCTGAGACTTTCTTTCTCCCAAGAGAGACTTTTTTTGGTGGTTCATACGAGAGGAAGAGAAGATGGTTTAGAATAAGCAGAAAGAGGTGTTGAAGAGACAACAATTCTTCAAGCAGGCAAAGACAATGAGGAAGATTTTGGAGAGAGAAAAAGCAAAAGTGATTTGAAGAGAGAGTGCTGGTTTAAGCTTTCTACTTGGTCCTGCTTCTTCTTCTAGGATAAAGAAAGAAGAGAGAGAGAGAGTGAGCCTCGTTCTCAGTGAAACGGCAAAGTAAAAGCAGCTGATTTGAACAGAATAAAGCGCAGAGAGAAAGAGAGAGAGAACTTAGAAGGAACCTTAAGTTAGACTAATCAGTCCTTATGGGCTCTTTTTTGGCTGAGTTTAATGACAATTAGTGAATTATTTAGAGATACTTACAGTATATAGAAAATCAATTAAAAAGAGACTTATTCAAAAAAAATTAGTTTTATATATTGTTTCATCAAATTTTTTAAAATGTCTCCTTACTTTTTTAGCATGCATTTTCCAACATTTTATGCTAGTTGGTAACTTGGTATACTATATTTTAAACTACATGTTAATTAATAATATTTCAAATCAAAAAAAAAATACTGTGTCAGTTATAAAACTATATTGAATGCTATATTTTAACTAAAGATGTATATTTCGGAAATCAAAACGGGTAATTTACGAATTTAAATTTATTATCCATTGACAAAAAAATTATCATCCAAATTATACCTAAAACATGGATCCACAAAAACACCTAAAATCACTAATTAGACTCTACTAATTCGGGTCATAAGCGGAACTAAATATTTCAGATATTTTCTAAAAAAAATTACAAGATTTTGGATAATATTTTAAATTAACCAATTAGGTAATTTGGATCTTGGTCCCATACTCCCATATCTGAACCTCCCACGTACCCATTGAAAAATACTAATGTGTTACAACGAATAATTATTCTAACAGATATATATGGGTATATGACATATATACATTGGATCGGAGAATTTGTCCCAAAATAAAGATATCTAATTTTAATGGTAGCTTGTAGTTGTAGGTTAATTCTGTAGTTAAAAAAATATAAAGAACAGCATTTATTTTAATTTTATTATACCTTTAATCTGTATATTTAGTCTTTCTGTTTGATAAGTTGAATAATGTAGATAAAAGTGAATTTTTGTTTAAAAATCGACATTAAGATATAAAAACATAATTTAAAAAAACAAAAATAAAGTTATATATCGATACTTATTATGAAATGGAAGTAACAATAAAAGCAATCGTAATCTTTGATGTGATTGAGAAATTAATAATTACTGACTGCATTATGGATATCACAATTGATAATCAACATAAATAAAAGGAGTGAAGTCGGGGAATCTAGAGGTCTGTGTCTTTCAGTCTTTGTATCATAAATAGGTCGAAGAAAACATATAAGGTAACAAGATCAGGACAATTATTATTCTTAAATCACAAAAAATATATAACGCGTGGACTACCTAAAAATTAAATATTTGTTCTCTCTACATGTCGTCTATTTTTTCCTCTAATAATAACACTCCAATTCGCATGCGATGCATGCTAATGCTATGTTCGATGTGACTATAGTTAAGCGATTTCACAATTCCAAGACTTATGATTGATTAAAATTGGTCTACTACACAACGATCTAAATCATAGAATTTATATTACAAACAAAATACGATTGTTGTTAAAAAAAAGAATATCTAATTCACATATATATAAAATTTGCTGATCAATATGAGTCTAAAAAAAATGACCACCGAGTTTGAATTTATAAAGTGCATCAATATTTTGTGACTCTTAAGTTGAACTATAAACCAAAATCTAATGTAATTTTTTTTAGCAAGTTAACCATTAGACCGATGAGGTAATGACCCGCATCTATAACCAAACGGGCATTACATAGCCTGATAGCCTTCAACAACAAAAAGGGAATTCCCACACAAGAATAAAGCAAATAACTTAAATTATACAATACTATACGTGTGTGTGTGTGAACGAAACTGTGAAGGATCTGTAAAACAAGATGAATCTTGGTTGCTTTTGACCGCCTCGTAAATGTTGAAATTTTAAGGATGTTTAAAGGAGTTTCCCAAATCATTTTGGATTAAGGAAGGAGCAAAAAGTTAATCATTATATAATATTATAAACTTATTTATCGTATACTATTATAATATTAGCGAAGTTCTATTAAAACCTGCTTAATTTATACCTTTCTCCGCCACTCAATTTTCTTGTTAATACACAGCATATTATGTCATTGATCATTCAACTGCTATTTATATGACAAACGTGTAATTTATCTGAATAAGACGCTCACGTTTAATCTCGTTGGATGACAATGACTATATACATGTATACATAATGTTTATATATATGCATGATTGGTTTATATATATTATGCATAGATAGTCATTGTAGTTTTTTTTTGGTATCAATGTTAAGTGATAGCAATGTTTTTATGCCCGACACGAATCCGCGGTCGAACCGGTGACCGGCAAAACCGGTGATCCGCTAAACAATTCGGTTCGGGTCTAGTATTAAAATTGACTGTTTAAAAACTCGATAAAATCCGAAAAAACCCGCTATTAATTTGTGACCTGATGATCCGGTAACCGCCGGTTCGAGATAATTTTCTAATATATCTAAATTTTTTGATTTTAGAAAATTTTTATTCCATATAGAAGGTTTGATTTGGCCTTTTAATACTAAAATATATGATTTTCACGTTTTGTACTTTGAGTTTTTGACTCATTTTTTTTTTAATTCATATCTCAAACAAGTAGTTTTTGGTGAGTTTTTGATATCGTGCTCTTCTTCTCGTTATTTTTAATTTTTAATTTTTTTATCGTGATTTTGATAGTTTATAGTGATTTTTTGTAGTTTCAGTATATTATATGTTTTGTTTTGTATAAAATGATTATTTATATCATTATCATAAAATTTAGATTTAACTTGGTGATACAATGAGTTATATTCGTTAAATTTTTATTAATTTATTGACACATGGTTCATCCGCGGTCAATCCAATAACCCAATAACTCAGAAAGTAATCCGATTCGATATCTGAGTCGATTTTATTGAGTGATAGTCATTGTAGTTATAATATCGAAACGGATTCTTTTGCTTTAAAAAAGACAAAAATAGCATTTTCAAAAAAAAAAAAAGACAAAAATAATTAAATACTTGGATAGGATGGTTTTGGCCTTTAGATGGCCAGATGCCAAACATGCCTCCATCATTTCTTCTTTTCCGTTCCAAGTCGTATCTGCCTCACAATGTTGGTCTTCTTCCGCTTTTCTTAATTAAATTATTTTCTCGATAAACGACTTTTTATAATACAATCCAGGGTCTATGCCCTAGGGTTCAATTTTTTTTTTTTTTTTTATAACTTAGGGGTAAATTTCATGCTATGGAGAGACACATACTAATCATATGGGAAAGTGCAGCCCACTGATAAACCATCTCTCCGAATATCCAAATGGGTTATAGGATTCAATTTGATGCTAAACTAAAAGAAATATGTTAGATCACCAAGTACGTGACAAAAATCTCATATTTTGTATGGTGAAAAGATGATGACATAATTCCTGATAGTTAAGAATTTGCTAGGTAAATATATATATAAGCAAGAGATCAAGTCTTTTTAATGTGATTTAATGATGGCAGGGTTAACCACTACGTATATCGTATGTATTAAATAGTAAAAATACCTAATTTTTATATATAAAATAAAGGGATGATTTGGAGCGACATACAAATATAAAACAATCCTCCGATAATATATGCACAAGTCGTTTCTCCATCAGTCCACACTATCACATACACTGATACACATAGTCATTTATTCTGAGTTATATATACACAATATTTTGAGTTTTTGACATATCGGTTTTTGATTTCCTTATTAAACTATTCAAAACTTTGCCAATACTGTTTCTAATTAAAGATAACTATTTTTTCACAGGATAATGCATGTATCGTTCACTTCTTTCTCAATATGATTTACGTTTTAAATAGAAAGAAAACATCAAAAGGATTAGGGTTTATTAGCAAAAAAAAAAAGATTAGGGTTTGTTTCAAAGGATCTCTGTCAACGGTTTTCGAAGCTCACTCCCATATATACACATATACGATTGAGCATGCATGTGTGTGCACATGACGTAGGAAACATGCATGTGTGTCAGTGTGCACATGACGTAAAAAAGGTTTTTTTTTGGGGTTAAAAACATAGAAAACATGTTTACAAACGTTTTACTTCGAATTGCATTTTGTGTTTGTAACATATATTTCATTTTTCAGTTCATGTGTAATAAGTTATGTGCTAGGTGCTAACACGTGCATATCTATCATTTCACGTGATTAAAATTTTATCTATATATGTCTTAACTTTCTTAAGGATTCACCAGTTAAAATTGTTATTAATAATTGTAAATAATATCTTTGATATGTAAGTTTTTCTATGGAGAATTAATCATCTATATTTGACTGAGATTTTAAGTATTCTTACAATTTTCATATTAAAATTTGAACAGCGTAGTATCGTTATTTGATATCAATATACTTTTATAGAGACTTTTATAGAGTATCTTCTGCCCAAACAACTGTGCTCCAAGAAAAGAATAATATAAGTTAAAAAATTCGGAAATTTACAGGATTTATGAATTGATATTTAAAATAACAAAAAAGAAAAAAAAGCCGAAAAAGAAAACATATTGAAAGGGAAAGATGATATGTCACTAGAACAAGGCACAATGCCCTTTATTGTTTGCTTTTCACTTTGTCTGGTAGACCAAAATCTAGGAGCCGGAGGGATGGGAAATGTAATTTTTACTTAGTTTTATTAAATGTTTCAATCGTTAGAACGTCTTAATTGTTTTTTTTATAAAAGGGTTTTCAATATATAAAGCATGAGAAAAAAAAAAGATTTGTTACAAGTTTTGTCAAAGCTATAGTATTTTGGGGCTAAGCCCAATAATCTCAACCAAATTAATAAAAATAGAATCCAATTGAATCAAAGAGTAGAGCCCAAATAGAAATCCAAAACGAGCCATGTGAAGATAGCTTTGACTGGATTCCTCACATCCTTCGACCATTGATGACAAAACCAAACAAACCTATTGAACAAAAAAAAAACCGATTCTTCTCCTCTTGACATCGGAGAAACCTTTAAGATCATCATCAGTTTGAGATCAAACCTTTCAGGCGAGTCGCATTTTCGAGGCTTGCTTATAGATTTTTGATCTCGGTTGTTTCTTCTATCCAGATAAAGTCGATAGAAAGATAAGTTTTTTTCTGTGAGAGTTTGCATGGCACTGACAAACGTCTTAATTATTGAGCACAAGTGAAAGTCTTATTAGAATTAAAATGGATAAAGTTTATTTTCTGAAAGTTGTATATATCGTTATGCAAATAGCTAATTTAACTCATTTACAAATTATGTATAAATCCGGAAAACGGTGCCGTTTTGTATATACCAAAAACCGGAGTTTTAGTCCTCCTTCCTCGTTTTGCGTCTTCGGCTTAAAAGGTCTTCCGACGCCGGGTCCTGAGCTTGAGTTTTGACCCGATTCGAACATCGTCTTCAATGGCTCATCTCCCCAGAGTTCTTATGGTGAGGGATTTCGGTTTTTCTGATTTGGGTTCTACTTCCCCATCTTCATCTCTTACAAATCTCCTCTTGTTGCTTTCATCAGGTGGCGGAGAAGCCCAGCATTGCTCTCTCCATAGCTTCACTTCTCTCTCATGGACAGGTTCCTCTCTCTCTCTCTCTCTCTTTCTTTCTTTCTCTTCTCATGGAAGCTCTATTTGGTATGCTGTCGATTTCTCACTCTCAGAGGGGAGGGTAACATGAGACTGTTCTGCGTTGATAAGATTCTCATCTCTTTTGTGTTGAATTTGAGACATACATCAATTGAACTCTGTTCTGTTCAAGTTTTCAGCCCTAATGACTGAGACCTTTTTTCAAAGCAGCCATCTTGCTCCATTTGTGCTTTGATTAGAAATTTCAGTTTTTTTCTCAGATGGGTTCTTAATTTAGTGTTGTGACTGGATTGCGCTTTTAGAAATTTCAGTATTTTTTGGGAGTCTAAAAACCGAATCAGTTCTGTGGAATCAGCTCGTTCTCCTGGTGTTTTTGGGCGTTTACTTGATTTGCTTGTTAGTGTTAGAGGTTTGGTTTATGGGATATCTTTCTTCTTTTGCATCAGATGTCTACAAGGAGAGGCAGTACAGAGGTGCATGAATTTGATGGGATGTTTCGAGGCTTCAAAGCACATTATAGAGTAACATCTGTAATCGGACATGTTTTCAGGTTCTCTCTTGCCTATTCAAATCAAGAAAAATAGGAGTGATTGCTGCTGCATAGATTACCTTTCAACAGTGACATTTTCCTGAATGTGCATCAAATGCATATTCCCTCAGATGCTTTGAAATCGCTGCTTGCACCGTCTCTACTAGCTACTCAATTTAATATTTTTCTTGCCGCACTCGAGAGTTTGAAAAATGGTTTTAGTTTTATGTTTCATCCAATTATCTATTTCTTGGACTATCTCGTGTAGAAAGCTGTTGTGAAAACTATCGCTTGCTGACTCTTAATATTTCAAGCAGAATTCTCAGTCTTTCTAAATGCCACTCTCATATTCTAGTGTAGATTTCCCAGAAAAATATCAGAATTGGTCAACAATTGACCCACAAGATCTTTTCGACGCTCCAACTCTTAAAAAAGAGTCAAACCCAAAGGTAAATAGTTCTCACGGTCTTATACCTCTTTTCTCTGTGCATGGGGCGTGCGTGAGCTGATTTTTGGCTTTTACCTTAGAAATTGGCAGCAGTAGTACATATTTTATAGCAACATTTGTATACGTTAAGGGATAAGCTTTATTGTTTTAAGACACAACGATGTGCATGACTTTTGGAACAAGAATTATGCGTATGTTCAGCTTAGTAGTAAGTAGTAGAGATGCATCTTTCTAGTGGTTATCTATTTTTTTGTTGATTAAACTTTCTAGTGGTTATATGCTACTTGCGTTCTTTTATTTCTATGCTAATGTACACTTTTCTCTAACAGTCTTCAAATCTCAGGCTCATATTTGTAGGCATTTAAGTAATGAAGCTCGTGGTTGCAGTTATATGGTGTTGTGGTTGGATTGCGATCGTGAAGGGGAGAATATATGTTTTGAAGGCAAGTCTATAATTTTCGTTTTTCAGTTTCCTTCTCACCAGCTTTTGGTTGAAGTATACAGAATTTATTGTTTCTAAACATTGCATCCATTCTGTTGGTAGTCGTTGAATCAGTGACTATAATCTCTTCTCTGTTTTTGCTAAATGAAACATACCATACTGTTGAATCTGTATATCATGCCATCCAATGGTAGACCCTTTAAGTTTTAGTAGGTAATTGCAGGTTTAATTATATAGTTAGCTCCTGCATAAACAACCAACATCTCGTAATCTTTTTTCTCCTGCATTAGTACTTTTTCTATGCCACTCATATTTGGGAATGCACCTGGTTTTGATGGCCGTTTCTATAACTTGTTGACCATTATAATTTTGTAGTTATCGAGTGCACTGGCTTTGACATGAAAGATAGTAAGAGAAAGGTTTATCGGGCACGATTTTCTTCTGTTACTGAAAAAGATATATCAAAGGCCATGGACAACCTTGTTGAACCAAACAGGGATGAGGCACTGGCAGTAGATGCTCGTCAAGAGATAGATCTAAAAGTTGGTGTAGCATTCTCGCGATTCCAAACAAGTTATTTCCAAGGAAAATATCAGAATCTAGACTGCAGAGTTATCTCGTCAGTTTCCTCTCGTCTCTTTCCTTTCCTCTCTTTTTGTTTCGTGTGTAAAGATTCTCAGAAAAGTAGGGTCGACTTTTTCTCGAGTCCAAATGCTTCTTTTTTTTTGGGTTATTTGATATGGTTGAATCATACAATATGTGGCTGCGGAATCCTATCGTGGTTATCTCCTGACATTTAGAGCGTCCGAGTGTTGCAATTCATGTAAATGCTAAAAATGAGTGTAGACATAGCTTTGTAAGACTTATGCTTTTATGTTGTCTATCTTTGTGAAAGCACCTCTTCATTTATCATGATGAAACAAAAATGAGCTGTAGTGATTCATCGATGTTTCTAGTTCTCTTGGGGGTTCATATTTGATCATATGTGTTCTCCTATTTAAGTATTATTCATAAGAGAGTGCCTGATTTAATGTCCTTTCTGTCACTCTTCAACTTCTATAGTAGTTTTCCCGTAAATTATATTACCATTTAGTTTTTTCTTCTTTATAATACAAGTCACTGTATCCATCTGGTTTAATTCATTCAACTACTGAAGATGCTTTTAAATGTTTATTTCAGTTACGGGCCATGCCAGACTCCTACTCTTGGGTTTTGTGTGCAACGATACATGCAGATTAATACTTTCAAGCCAGAAAAGTTTTGGGCTCTGCGACCTCATATAATAAAGGATGGTTATGAGCTTCAACTAGAGTGGGATAGACGTAGATTGTTCGACCTTGAAGTTAGTGTTTTGTTCTAGTGTTGGAATTTCTTTAACATCCTTGACTGTTGCTTTCCAGTCTCACGTTGCAGATATATTCATGTTTTCGCAACTTGTAGGCTGCTATTGTGTTTCAAAAGTTGGTTGTGGAAGGAAGAACTGCAAAAGTAATTGACGTATCAGAAAAACAGGAAGTCAAAGGTCGTCCAGCTGGTCTTAACACGGTGAATCTGCTAAAGGTGAGAGAATTCATGGGTCGTGATTACCATTCCTCCAAAATGAACACCATACCCTGTAGTAGTGATCGCAAAACACTGACTGGAAAACTGAAATCTGCACTCATCCAAAGAAATTTTGTTTCTATCAGCTTCATGGTTGTTTTTGGGGATGATTTGGCAACAAAATCTTCTCTTGTTTTATTTATTCTCTTTTAGGTTTTCGATGTTGTTGCGATTTGAATTTTTGCCTTTGCTTAATCTTGTTCACGAGTTCAATAAAAGCAAGTTTTGTTCAAATCACTCTCCCTGATCTAGCATAACAATAACGGTTACACAGGTTGCTTCAAGTGCTCTAGGATTTGGGCCTCAGACGGCTATGCATCTTGCCGAGCGATTGTATACTCAAGGCTTCATCAGGTTTGTTTGCTCCATTCTCCAGATTATTATTTTTGTTATTTAACTCGAAAAAACCTTCGCTGACGAGGATATACATACATCACATTTTCCCTGGATTATTCATTTAAACCTGTTCCCGTCATCATGGTGGTGGAATCTTTTTTACTCAAAACCCTTATGTTTTGTGGTAGCTATCCTCGCACGGAAAGCACAGCCTATCCTTCTTCATTCGACTTCACAGACACACTCAGAGCACAAGTTAGTAATACAGTATGGGGTGGTTACGTACAGAGACTGCTCTCAGATGGCTTTCTTAAGCCAAAGTCAGGAACGGATGCTGGAGACCATCCTCCTATTACCCCGATGCGAGCAGCAACCGAGGTCATGGTTGGAGGAGATGCTTGGCGACTCTATCAGTATGTCTGTCAACATTTTATTGGCACCGTCTCACCTAACTGCAAATACATAAGGTAAATAAAGCCTTGTTTGTAGCTTGATCCATGCCAGTTACAGCTTATTCTTTGCACATCTTATATGTGGTATTCTCGTGGATGGATATCTCAGGACTAAAGTGGAATTGTCAATTGGTGGAGAAACTTTCCATTGTACGGGGCAGCGGGTGACAGAAAAGGGGTTTACAGCTATAATGCCTTGGTCTGCAGTAGAAGAGAAAAAACTCCCTTCTTTTGTCAAAGTAGAGAAGATTGAAGTGTTAAGAGTAGAGCTGTACGAGGTTACATTCTCCTCCAGTTTGTGTTGGCTGCTGTCGTTATGTTGTACTAGGACACGGATCACTTTAATGTTTCCAGAGTTAATTTCTCCTTGTTATTTGTCTTTGAATGTTCTAAAATCTACAGGGGAACACTGCGCCTCCGGACTTCCTTACTGAGAGTGAGCTAATAGCCCTGATGGAGAAGCATGGCATAGGCACAGATGCATCAATACCTGTGCATATAAACAACATTGGTGAACGTAATTATGTTCAGGTGGGTAACCCAAAGGCGGTGTGCTTTTTTCTTCTTCATGGTTACTAATTTCAGTTTACATTTTTCTTTTACCGAGAATTTTCATTACTCTTGTTTGGTCTTTACTCTTGCATGAAGGTCCAATCCGGGAGGAAGCTGGTTCCAACTGCATTAGGAATCACACTAATAAGAGGCTATCAATGTATTGATCCAGATCTTTGCTTACCAGACATCCGGAGCTTTATCGAGCAACAGATCACTCTTGTTGCCAAGGGCCAGGCAGATCATTCACATGTTGTACAACATGTAATTCAGCAATTCCGACGTAAATTCAGTTATTTTGTTCAACAGGTTGGGAAAACATGGCTTGAGTTATGGTGTCTTTAAAGGCATTATAGTTACATAGACTCTTATATTGTCCTTTACTCCTTTCAGATTGAACACATGGATGCCCTCTTTGAAGCACAGTTCTCTCCTCTGGCTGATTCTGGTCGCGCTTTAAGCAAATGTGGAAAATGCTTGCGATACATGAAACACATCACAGCAGTTCCACCACGTCTTTTCTGTGGCACATGCGAAGAAGTTTATTATCTTCCTCAAAAAGGCACAGTCAAGGTAAAACCCTTTTAAGCTGAAACCTCAGTGAACCTCTAGTTTTCGGAATTTATTATTAAACATGAATCTTAATCCTTTGTTAACTGATTTTCTTACAGCTATACAAAGAACTCACATGTCCTTTAGACAACTTTGAGCTCGTGATCTATTCAGTGCCAGGACCTGAGGGAAAGTCATTTCCTCTCTGCCCATACTGCTACAACTCCCCTCCATTCGAAGGCATAGACACACTCTTTGGAGCCACTAAGACGCCTAATGTTTCTTCCAAAACTAAAACCGGTTCAGGCATGCCGTGTTCTCTCTGTCCTCATCCCACATGCCAACACTCTGTGAGAAACCAAGGAGTCTGTGCTTGCCCAGAATGTGAAGGCACACTCGTCTTGGACCCGGTGAGCTTTCCCAAGTGGAAACTCAACTGCAACTTGTGTAGCTGCATCGTTTTGCTTCCGGAAGGATCTCACCGCATTGCCACCACTAGTAACCGCTGTCCCGAGTGCGATTCAGCCATCATAGAGATTGACTTCAACAAGAAAACTACTCCTCTGGAGAACGGAGCCACTCTGCATCAAGGATGCGTTCTTTGTGATGAGTTGCTTCTCTCACTGGTTGAAGTGAAACATGGGAGGTCCTTTGTGAGGCGTGGAGGAAGAGGAAGGGGACGAGGGAGAGGCCGAGGCAGAGGAGGGAGAAGAGGCTCAAAAGCTGTCGACCCAAAAATGAGTTTCAGAGACTTCTGAAACCCTAAAAAACCCTTAGATTTCCTGTGTTTTGCGTCTTTGCGATACTGGCGTCAGAAGTAAACAGATAGAAATTCAAAGATCTTACTTGTTGATTGCGTTACAAGGAAACTCTTCATAACTTTCTAGCTTTACTACGATACTTGGCTATTGATTAACGGATCATTCACTACGTACCATAATATTTTGTCACAAACACTTATCTAATTAGTTTTTTAAAATCTCTAAACATTTGACTAATTCTTGTTATACTGTCCTAAACAAAAGCTGAAATACCAAGTGTAATCTTCTGGGTCTGCCACATGTTACACTTCATGCATACACTCCATCCTATTTTTAGATCACACCCACAAGTATGAATGTATGATCCAGTTCTGTTTGTTTGGTTGCTTAGGAAATCTTGGAGAGGAAGAGCAAATAACTAAATTAGAATGGAGAAGGCAGTCCACTCATCGACAACGTCTGGACCGGCGGTTCCAGGGGAGGCAACGAAAACCGGCACCTCCATAATCGACACCGCCACCTCCGCCGTCCAAAGTTTTGCTCCGGTTAACCAAATCCACCAACATCTCTGCGCGTACGTAAACATCAATTCTACCTTTTTTTTTTTAAATCTCTGTTTGATTATTTGTGATTCTCAATTTGTAAGTAAAGAAACATATGATTGCATGTGTTGTTTCTAAGTACTTGTCTCTGTTTTGAATTACCATGGATTTAATTTGTTTGCTCTCAAGAGCAATATATCTTTTTCTTTCTTTGTTTGTTGTGTGTCATGTTGGGCTCATTGAGCAATATATGTTTTACTTTTAGATTCTGAATACATCGGCCAAGCTAGGGAAAACCATTTTTTTTTCCTTTGAAACAAAATTGGGAAAAAAACAAAAAAATTATGAATTATCGATCTTAACTAAAATCAAAATTGGCAAAAGAAAAGAAGAAAATCATATCAAAATTATAAGTCAAATATATATTTAATATAAAAAAAAAATGATTTGTTGTGAATTCTGGTATCCGAATTGGCTCGGTTGAGTTTCGATTCGGTATTAAAACATTTTAAAAAAAGTTTTGATTCGGTTTCGGTTGGAAAATTTAATATTAGGTAACTCATTGTGTTGGCAGGTTCCATTTCTATGCTTACGACATGGCACGACAAGTAGAGGCTCACCATTTCTGCAGTCACGTGAACGAAGAGATGCGTCAGTGTCTGATCTACGACGGTCCGGATGCAAATGCTCGTCTGATCGGATTGGAGTACATCGTAACAGAGAAGCTGTTCATGACTTTGCCTGACGAAGAGAAGAAACTTTGGCACACGCACGAGTGGGAAGTGAAAGGAGGGTTCTTGTTCATGCCTGGTGTTCCTGGTCCCATTCAGCGTCAAGATCTTGACAAAGTCGCTAAGACTTATGGCAAAGTCTTCCATTTTTGGCAAGTTGATTTGGGACATGAGCTTCCCATTGGTTTACCTAATGTCATGATGGCCGTTACTCGCGATGGCCAGCTTTTCCACGAGATGATTCAGGGTAAGAAAGTCCGTAGATGAGTTAGGTCATTTCGTATTTTCAATGTGAGAATTAATCCTAACAGTTTACAGTTTACAGTTTACAGTTTAATTTCTAAGGAGAAAAATTAGACAGTGTTTAGTTTCATGTTTTGGAAAACGGTGTAGGTGGTTCTCTAGATGCTAGGCGTCCATGGTCGTGACGAATTATATTTTAAGCGTTGGAATGATGCGTTTTTTGTAATTGAGCAATCATTAGGTGGTCTAAATTTATCATTTCCATTGTCAATTTTTTTTTGTTCGTTTACATCTTAAATTTTCAATTTCTATTTATGTACAGAACTAAATTTATTGGCGTCTAGCTAACAATGGTCTTGATATTTATATGGCATAATGTAGTATAGACCATTGGTAGCTTATGGTTGGATTTTGGTATTGATAGAGCAACAACCTAGACTGGTTTAGCTAGTAATGGTATATATTGATATGGAATAATATGATTTTGAATTGGATTTACTTATGGATGCAGAGGCAGAGAAGCGGTTTGAGGTATCAATAGAGGGGGAGAGGGATGCAAGGGCGCATATGACGGGGCCGGAGCTCGGGATCCATCCATTGGCAAATGGAGGAGGCAAAGGCCTAAAACTAGAGGTGCGAGAGGTTGATATCAAGCCCGTCTAGCCTATCGCCAGAGTCTTTGTCTGAGTTTACTTAGGACCTTTAAGTCAAATAATCCCACAAATCAAGCAACGTATGTTTTGGTAAACACTAAAGGTATATCATAACTAGAAAACAAGACACTTGAATAGTTTGGTTTCTGTTGGAAACAAGACATTTTGTGGCTCTTATTTATAAGTAGTAATAAAATAAGAAAGAATATCTTATTAGTAAGATGATTTGGTATTTTTATACATGTTCTTAGTACGTTTTTTTTATTATATAACACCCTTTATAAAAAAAAGGTATGTGCTTATATTAATATATTGTACATGTTCATATAGTATAACATCTTTAAACATAATTATACACTACGATGTGTTTAAATAACTTTTTAGAATTAATAATTAAGTAAATACTAAAGAAGTGTTAAAATAATCTCTAATTGATTGAGTTAAAAGGTTAAACTAGCTAACTAATCAACATTTAAAGGGATTTGCAAAATTAACAATGCAAAGCACGGTAGCAAACATTAAAAAGAAAGGTTTATATACTATAACGAGCCATACTATTTGACCAAATATTGATTTTTGGAAACGCAAGAAGTTTCTACCCACCTACGTATGTATATGATTATAAAATCAAGAAATCATGAAACTAAATAATTCTATCTGATATCTGAAATCTGACTTTTATTCCCCCAATCAATTCTTCAAAAAAAAAAAAATCTAATAGTATATTATTAGCGTGTAGTTTCTGACATATTTCTCTCTGAATTCGACATGGATCGTCAAATCAAGAACACCACACAACAACGATGAAGAAGAACAATTCATCAAGTTCCATCGAGAGCCATCCATGGAAGATGAAACCAACCACTCTCTTTCTTCTCCTCTCTCTCTTCACCAGCTCTATACTTCTCTTTCGTCTCTCCCAAAACAAAATCATCCTCATCACCACCACCACCACCACCACCACTACCTCCAAATCCGATCATCACCACCGTCACAAAGACGATTCATGTCTCGGCCGCTATATATATATCCACAATCTACCTTCTCGATTCAACATCGACATCCTCCAAGATTGCAAATCGATTTCAAGACCAAAGGATAAAATCAGTATGTGTAACTACCTTGAGAACTTCGGGTTCGGACCTATGATCGGTGAATTTACCGGTGACGGAGTTTCCACTGATGCTCACTATTCTCCGAGCTGGTACGCTACTAATCAGTTCATGCTCGAAGTGATTTTCCACGAGAAAATGAAGAGATACGAGTGCTTGACGAGAAATTCGTCGCTGGCTTCGGCTATTTACGTGCCTTATTACGCTGGTCTCGATTTCCGGCGAAATATACGGCGGCGTAACGTCGCAGCGAGAGACGCCGCCGGGAAGGAACTAGTTAAATGGCTCAAAAAGCAACCCCAGTGGAAAGGTACGCGTGTTTGAAATGTTTCTAATATTTTTGGAAAGTTTCGTTTTTGACCCCTAATGTTTTTGATCGTTTGCAATTATTACTTGTACTTTCGATATAATCAATTCAAAGAGACAGCAACTTACCACCAACTTTTCTTCTCTCCCTTTCCACCGACGACTTTTGTTTTAAAGAGAAAATTCAAAACCCACCTTTTTAAGTAGTCTTGCGTATTTAAATAAAACAAACAAAATTATCAATGAACTAGACAAAAATCTATAAATTTTACAAAATCATATTAACGGAGAGACGTAACTATTTTTGTTGAATATTTAAATGAATTTTCAGTTTATTATATCATTTTACTTTTAATGTGTGCGTCCGCGCTAGTAGTACAAAATAAAATATTTAGTTAATATAATTGAAATCCAGGTATGTCAGGTAAAGACCATTTCCTCGTAACCGGTCGTATTTCACGAGATTTCCGGCGAAACTCCGATAACAACTCCGGATGGGGAACCAACTTAATGCTGTTACCGGAGTCGCAAAACCTCTCTTTCCTCACCATTGAACGAAGTCCGACGAGCCACAACGAGTTCGCAATTCCTTATCCAACCTACTTTCACCCGACTTCAGCCGTTGAGATCCTCAAGTGGCAAGACAAGATCAAGCTCACAAACCGGACGGTCCTCTTCTCATTCGCCGGAGCTCAAAGGCCGAGTAGAAGCCAAAACGGTTTGGTTCGCACTCAAGTTATCCAACAATGCAAGAGTTCTTCTAAGACGTGTAGGTTTATTGACTGCGATGTTAAAGCCAATGGTTGCGATGATCCGATCAGTCTGATGAAGCTTTTCGAGAGCTCGGTTTTCTGCTTACAACCGCCGGGTGATTCGTTAACCAGGAGATCGGTATTTGACTCGATCTTGGCTGGTTGTATTCCGGTTTTCTTCAACCAAGGAAGTGCATACAAGCAATATGTATGGCACATACCGAAGAACAATACCGAGTATTCGGTTTATATACCGGTTAAGGAGCTGAGAACCGGGAGAAAGAACACAATTGAAGAGATTTTGCGCGGAATACCGAATGAGAAAGTGGTTGGTATGAGAGAAAACGTAATAAGATTGGTTCCAAAGATTGTGTACACTAAACCAAACCAGAACAAACCGGGTGGAGAGATTCTTGAAGATGCTTTTGATGTTGCTGTGAAGGGAGTGGTGAAGAGAATAGAAGGAATAAGGAGAAGCAAAGTACAAGTCTGATGAACAAACTGCATATAATTAGTTAGACCAAAAAAAACGAATGAATATATCCTACATTTGTTATTCTATTTCAATATGGGCAATTCTCAAAAATACCAAATTTTTAAATTTTGTTTCAAAAAATAACATAGCAAAATTTTTTGTTCCAAAAATACTACTATTAGTTTTAGTTTTCAAAAATACCACAAAACTAAAAATTAACTTTAAACCCTCAAAACTAAACCCTAAATCCTCAAAACTAAACCATAAACTCTCAAAACTAAATCCTAACCCTTCAAAACTAAACCCTAAACCCAAATTAGTGAACCCAAATTAGTGAATCCAAATAAAAAAATTTAAGTTCTAAACCTTTAAAAATTAGTTTTAGTTTTATGGTATTTTTGAAAACAAAAGTATAGTTGTGATATTTTTGAAAAAATAATTTTGTTTTGGTATTTTTGAAAAGAAAACTTAAAATTGTGATATTTTAAGTGATTAGTCTATATTATATTCATCTGTCATGTACAGTGTTTTCTATTCTTTCACATCGATTAAAATAGTGTAACTACAAATAGATAAGAAATTTTTACCAATTTTTCATAGATAGAAATACTATGTGAAAAGACGAAATTTCGTTAAGAAAAATGGTAATGCAAAAATACAACCCATTTTCTGGTAAGGATTTGCATTTTCTGGTAAACCAAACTCTTTCGTATACTTACGTCGTTTTCAATATTTCTCACATCATCTCTATAAACTTACAATATATGAGAAATAGTTTCTTTGGCTTCTTAGAACATACAATTACACAACACATGGTAGTTTTACGTTTCACATACTCATTGTTTTTTAAGTCGCATTAGTTGTATTTGTACACAACATCAAGACAGATGTTACAGAACACTAGTATGGGCTATTATACAAGTTAATATAATATCCTAAAGTAACTTTTTTGTTTTGTTGGGCTAAACGAAACTGAAATAACCCAAAATTATCAGCCCAAAGAAACTGATAAAGCCCACGTTAAGATAGGTCTAGAGTGGCTAATATGCGCCAACAATTTTTTTGGTTTTGTTTATCAATTGTTCGTAACAGATACAGATTGAAATTATTGCATGTATGCGAAGAGAAGGTGCTACGTGAGCAGCATGCGAAGAGAAGAGAGGGCAGATGTCAAATTGAGTTGATACGTGTCGCTTTCCGAAACATTATTTTGCATTATAACAAAACCAACAAAAAGACAATCTAGCAAAATCAAATCGAGGTGATAAGAAAGGCTAGAGACCCATAATTTCCTTTGGTCAATATTTTAATTTTAAATTGTTTCATTGGCGCAATTGTTGTAAAACAACAGATTACAGAAACAAAGAAAACATATAGGATACGAAAGAGTTTGGTTTAACGACACTCGCTAAAAATAACAAAATTCGTTTTTACAATGTAGCATAGCCATAATTTCGTAAAATTATACAAGATGAAAACTTGCAAAATTTTAATAACGGTTAAAATATTGGCTCTAGAAATTAACTATAGACTAGTTGATCACTATAAACATCTTAAATGACAAAAAATATTCCATTTTTTTTGTTACAAATCATAGAATGATAGAATATAATTAGTCTAAAATTCGATTTGAAACTCGTTTTCATAAAAAAAGAAAAGAGAAGAGCCCGATCGGAGCAATACGTTAAAAAGGTGGGGCTCACTTCACGTGGAGACGAAAGTAACTTAAAAGATGCGGAATCCCGAAGGTGCCGATGGCATGGGACCCATTCTCACGTACACCCAAACCCAACACCAACAAACCCCAATCTCTCTATCTATATAAACACTTCTCTCTTTCTCTCACACAAAACACATAAATCACTCCCAACAAGCTTTGAAGAGACATTTAAGAGGCAAACAGAAGATCAAATCGAAGCCATAGAAGAAGACAAACGTCAGAAGCAATGTTAAAGGTTTCTCTTAGATTGTTATTGTTAGGGTTTCTGGTGATCGCCGTCGTGACTCCATCGGCGAACGCTTCAAGGAAGCCCGTCGTTCTCGGAGGGAAATCAGATGTTCCGAACGTTCGGACCAATATGGAAATTCAACAACTTGGAAGGTATATACACACATGACACATCCAGACCACACATGTCGTATATATTGAATTAGAAATGTGATGCGATTGTGTGATCACAGGTACTGCGTGGAGCAATTCAATCTTCAAGAACAGGCAGAGCAAGGAAACGTAGCATCCATTTCGAAAACGGACACGGCCGTGTCGAATCCATTAACGTTTAGCCGAGTTGTGTCGGCTCAGAAACAGGTCGTGGCTGGGACCAAATACTATCTAAGGATTGAAGTGACTCAACCAGATGGCACGTGCAGGATGTTCGACTCCGTCGTGGTTGTTCAACCATGGCTCCATTCTAAGAAGTTGCTCGGGTTCACTCCTGTTGCTAGTCCTATCTACTAACTTCATTTCTTATTCGACAAACAAGTTTCCATAATATGACCAAGAAAAGACAAAATGGTGGTTTGATATGAAGCTCTTAACAATGGGTTAATAGTTGGTTGTAATGATGTTTATGTTGTTCATAAATAAAGATGAAAGATGTTATGAAGATGTGATGAGACTTTTTGAAATATCAAAACCATCATCAAACTCGTGAACCATTTGGAATGTTTCATTTGTCTTTACAAAAACTTAACTTAATAGGGTTCAAAGAGGTGCCACTACATTCCGATTTTTCAATTTAATTGAAAATTTTGCACACATCTAATCAAACCATATGTGGAGTTTGTAAATAACAGAGCCAAGAAAGCTACCGATAGCTTCAAAAAGATGAGCTTACCTTTAAACAGTGGCTAATGCTGTTATGTTGGTTAATAGGACAAGCAACGGCTTTATCAATCAAAGATCTCTTGGGCCTCGATTATGCTGTGTTGCCTGAGAAGATCACGAGTTGTCGAAGTTTCGGATCTTGGATTCAGAGAAAATGGAAAAAAGCAAGAATAGAAAGAAAAAGAGATGAGAGTGGCAAGCAAGAACGTTTTACTTACATATCATCTTTCGCGACCCGGTAATATTTTTCAGCATGTTGCCGTTGGCCAATCATTTGAGCAAAGCGTTCGTCGTGGGTAATGACTATGAGTTGGAAGTTCTCTTGGCCCTTTCTGTCCTCCATGATCCTGGAGAATGCAATGACATGATAAGATCCAATGTTGAGAGCCTTGGTCTAAAAATTTGCAACAATATTATGGCAAAAGACAGGGTAAATACAACAATAATGATTCCAGCGTTTAGATGGTGAAAAATCGATGTAAGAGGAATTACATGTACCCATGTGTCACCATCATAACTCATCACGGGTACAGATCTTAATTCTTACCTAAGAAGAGCAGCTGCAAGAGATTCTGAATTGGGACCATCCAAGTTTGTAGTTGGCTCATCAAGGGCTAATATTCCACAGTTTAGGCAAAATGTCTCGGCCAAAGCCAACCTTATGATTAATGAAGCAAGAACCTGCAGGAGAAGATGAAGAAGAAAGTGATCACCTGAGTTAAAGAAACGATGCTTAAAAGAATATTGAACAAGTAATGATGCTTCTATAACAACGATTTAGAATAACTCGCCTTTTGACCAGCGCTGCATCTTCCTCTCATTTCGAGTTCTGTATCACCAGTCTGCATAAGAACCTAAAAAAAAATAGTGTACCACAATGTAAATGGTGATCAGATGGCAAGAGAATGCTGTTAATTCTGTAGTGTACCTTGTAGCTGTAAGAGCGAGTGCCTGCACCCTCGGAATCTGAATGTATTCTGATGTAATCTATATCTTGACCTCTGTATGTCTGCTGCCACAGTTCCCTTATAATCTTATTTATTTCCTCCATTTTCATTGTGTGGAAGCGCATTAGTGCTCTGTAAATATTCAATAAAGTTAAAATATATGTTAAAATCTGCAGATTCAATGATTGTGAATTGGATAGTGCAGAATGAAAAATACTAGCCAGAAACTCATATTAGGGGTCTAGAACAGCTTACTTGTCAAGGGCATTGTAGTATCTATCCAAGTCTTTGTTTGCCATTTCAGTTGTCTGACCAAAATGAAATGTTCAATTTATGAACATAGAGTTGAATTCGTTGATCATTAAGACATTGCCACAAGGTAATAATATCATGTTTTACCTTCAGCTGGATCAGTTGATCAAAGTGCCGCTTATCTATGTCCTTGTATTGTGCTTGTTTCAGCGCTACCCTGTTCTTTGAAATACTGCTCTCGTAAACAGACACTGTTCCACGACACCGATTCAACTGTTGGAAAAAGATAATTATTCTTCAAGCACAGTACAATAGGTTGAGGAAGCTTTTAATGGAAAACTTATTCTTTAGATAATCCAGAATAACGCAGAATAATCCAGAAACGTCACAAAAAAAAAAAGATAATCCAGAATAACGCAGGATAACTCGAAGTTCACACATCTCAGTGCTAACAGTGGCGACTAATGATAAGAAAACATGATATTCTTTGGCTGCCTTGAAACGAGGCTAAACTTAGAAAAAACCTACCTCTTCGGATATTAAATGCTTATATATGACAAGTGCAAGATCTTACACTTTGCATCAGGGATAACAAACGACTAGCTAAGGCATCAGGGATGACAAATGCAACATCTTACACTATAGGCACCAAAATCCTATTCAATTTACTTTTTTATATCAGAGTGACTGTTACAAGTATATGAGTCTGCTTACCTCTGAAAGAAGTCTTTCCCTTTCCCGCGATATCTTTACAAGTTCAGCTTCAACTGCGGGTATCCCACCAATATTCAAGATTTTCTCTTCCAGTGATTCAATCTCACGTGTAAGCTCCTCAACTTCTGCTTTTGTTGTACGGTAGTTCAAGTTATCCTCTATATTTCTTCTCAGTTGATCTTGATTCCGCATCAAGTCTTTACTTTTGCTCAGTTCTGCTGCAATTTCATTCTTTCTAGCTTCAGAGCTCTGAAGCTGGGATTCAGATACCCGCTGCTTTTCTTGAATATCGTTTAACCGCTCTCCTTTCTTCAGATCATGATACCTGGTGAAGCAGCTGTAAGCGTATCTGGTACACATGATAGTAATGAATTAAACTTTGGTTAACAGAGCATACTCATTAATCTTAGAACTGGCCTTCAGTAATGCCTCAACTTCTTGTTGGTAGTTTCTCTTTTTCTCAGCCAGTTCTTCATACTCTTGATTACGTTTAACTTTAATATCATTGTAGTCACTCAGTAACTGCTCCTTTTCCTTGGATAAAGGGCCCAGAGCCTCGGTCAAAAACTGAAAAATAAAGAAATTGAAGATTGTGTTACATTTAAGAGTTCTACACTAAATGTAACGGAAACAATTTGAAGCAGAAACAGGAACAGAAGACCAAGTTTACTTTTTCGATGTTTAAAGAAACTACAAGATCACATTTCAACGAATGCATAGACAAAAATTTACTTGAAGCTTTTTAAATACACTACTCGAGAGGAAGTTATTGCTACCTACATATCTATGCGCAGCAAGGTTCCAGATCAAAGCTTGTGTTCCATTGCATTATGAGTAAGCTTATTTTATCATAAATAAAATGATTCACTAATCACGTTCCTCACACTGAAGAACTCTTATATATGATCATGGACGTAAATAAATTAGAACCTCCATATTCGCACAGAAAGACAAGTGAAAAAGAATCTAAAGAAAACTCTTAAACATCACACCTTCACGTCTAGGTCAAGTTGACTTTTCTCCTCGGCTAAACGCTCTAGGTCTTCCTCTGTCTTTGTAACGTCACGTAACAAATTGGCTGCCTTAGCCTTCTCCTCCCTTAGTGCATGCCATCTGGCCTGGAGGCATGATATATCACGTTCCATGTAAATCTGTTCATCTCTTAATTTCTCCAGCTCATCGTGCAATTTATCCCTGTTCATGGGTATATAAGAAATGAAAATCTATTACAAAACTGTGCAAGCTAAACCAAGAAATATCCAAGGAAAAGAAATATGTTTTACCCTGCGTAAATTTAGAGTACTTACTTGGTGTTTTGGAGGCTACTTAATTCGGATTGGATTTCTTCCATAGTTTTAACCCCCAGACCCCTGAAATCAAGCTTATATTCGAGATCTTCAATTTGCTTTTGGTAGGATACTATTTCCTGGAAGAGCCTATCAGCATTTTCCAGGGGCTGCACCAGTGCTTCAACTGATTCTTTCTCAGCTTTTATTTGGGCTGAGATTACCAATACCTGAAGAAATAGATGATATAGGATTTGAGAAGCTATGAAGTAAATTAGGATTTTTCAGATTGCTTGTATCACAACATGATTGAGAAGAAACAGAGTAAGCAGAAAACAACAAGACTTCTAATGACTCTGACGACTTTGTGGCGTCAAATCACTCACATCATCAAGGGCTTGAGACTTCTGATCCAGCTCTTCTGTATGCTCTTGCAAAGTTTTCTCAGCGAGAGGAATAATTTCATTAGTTAGTTTCGAGTACTCTTCAAAAACTGACCGAAGTTTGTCCAGCTGCTGAAAGATAGAGTCAGCGTTTGCAGACTCTGCTGCTAATACTTTGGCATGCCCTGCCGAGCTTGAGGCCTTAACCCTTTGCTGTAGTTGAAAAGAAATTTACATATAATCAAAAGAAGAGACAACACACTTCTTTCAGAAGCATTAAATCGTATGAAGTGAAAGGAAAATCTAGAGGAGGAAATTTTGTAACCTTATTAACGAAGTTATCCTCTTCTTCGGCAGAAAAAGGGCGCTCGCAGCAAGGACAAAAATGACGGTCACGGGCTACCTTCTCAAATGGATCAAACATCTGAAGCATACCATCTGCCATACTATATTTGCTGCACACACAACCAGAAAAGAACTACGCTTTTGAATGCAAGACGAAAAATATATTGAAATTCACACACAGCATGTGATGGGGGCATGTAGAAATAATCTGCCATTCTCAACCAGAAACCTTTTATGGAAGTCTCTTTTGTCCTTAGCTGACTCCAACAATCTGGGATAAGCATCGATGGTAAATGATTCCTGTTTTAAGGCTTGAAGCTTGGACTCAATGTATCTCTTTCTTGCTGCATAGGATACACAAATCAAATTGAGTGCATAAATATTATTGTCTGTTCATCCAGTGTCCGAAAACAATGGACTCCTTATCTGTGTTATAAATGTCAGTTCAGGTACATTGTAAAAAAACAAAATCAATTAATAGGGGTGTCAACTTTATATTAACATGGTGATGGTGCTAATAATTAGTACCACTAACAAAGTTGTCAAGAGCATTTTGCTCACAACTTCAGTGCTAGTCAGAGACTGACCTATAGATACCTAGCTTAAATTATACAGCAGTGCTTACATTCTGTATCCTTGTGATGCTTGGATAGGCTATTGTTTACTTCTTGTATCTTCATCTGCAACATGTTGACCTCCTTTTCTGCTTCTCGGGATTTCAAGCTCAGGTCATCATATTCCCTTTCAATTGACCTAGCCCAAAGAGAAAACGGATATAAATAAATTTTTGATATGTGAAAGCTTCTGAGTTCTGAATACCTGAAGTAGCAATCCATTTTTTTTTTTTCAGATCCTGATCAGGAGATCTTAAATTAACAAAGGATTCATTCAGAATCACCATAAGGAATAAGTTAAGTGAAGGCACGACCTCAGAGCTTGAACTATTTCCTTCTTCAAATCCTTCTCGGGTGGCAATCTCCCCTTCAGCACCCCTCTAATTTTATCCTTGCACTCATCTATTCTGGTAAATAGCTTTAGAGAGTCAAAATAATGAATTGATAAAAAGAAAGAAAGAAAGCTGAGAAAAGAATTAGTGAGTGAGATCACATCTTTTTGTGTTTCTTCCTAAGATTCTCCAGTTCCGTTTTCTTCAAAGACAATTTCACTCTATCCTCAGCATCACCAGCCATAACGTCTCTTTCTCGATTCAGAGTCTTGATTTTATGCTCCAAGCTGTATAATTCATGCTGTTTCTGTCCTATTTTGGAATCGAATGCCCTTTCAGAATTTTGTTTTGTCTTTCTCTCAAGCTCAACTTGCTGTACAAACGCAAAAGATGGCAAAATAAGGCACAGATAGCAAGGGCAAACTCATGAAGACCAAAATCATGTAAGTATCAAGGGAAAGAACTCAATACCACTTGTTTTTCTCTTTCATCAATTTGTTTAACATCCACATTGGATATCTCCAATTCAAATGAATCACGCTCAATTTCTTTCTCTTCTATGCGTCTTGATATGCCTGTCTGCATAAGTCAACGTCAAGAGTAAATTTGTTAAACTTTAGGCTCGTTATTGGAAGATTTGGGTAGATTTCCAATTGGTGAACCACACCTTGATTTCATCTTTAGCTCGTTTCTGAGCTTCGATGCTTTTCCAACGGTCATTAGCATCCATATAGCATTCCCAAGCCGTACTTAGAGCAGTTTCATTTGATTTCTGAGATGACATTCAAAATCTCTGAGGAAGTCAACAGATGCAAATGCAATACACAATTGACTCTCTGGAGAAAACAAAGAATGTGTACCTTCTTATCAAGCAAGTCCATCTCAAATTTACCCAGTCTTGATTTTATTCGATTTATGAGATTCGTAACAACCTCAGTACTGAAAGGGGTACTAGGAACATTTCCCAAATTGTGATGGGAAAAAATTTTCTGGATGGTAGAATCTCTTTCATTCTTCAGCAGCATATGAGCCTATGAAATAAATAGGAAAAAGGTTAAACCAAATAGAACAGAACACATAAGATTTAGTATGTGGTAGCTTTGTTAGATTTACTTCAGCTTCTGTTTGTAGCTTGCTGATCTCCAGCATATAGTTGGTTTTTGCATTGTGAAGAGAAGAAATTGTAGTTTCTGTGTCATCCATCTCTCTCTCCATCTTCCAAATTTTGGTCTCCAAAAGAGCAACTCTTTCGTCAAACTTGCTTTTCCATTCTTTCAGTTCTTCAATGGTATCTGAACAAAAAATATGACAAGCATCTACTGATTCAATCTACGTGAAGAAATAACAAAACGTGAGATAATTCTCCAGGAAGGGAAAAAAATAAATTCATACAACTGCAGGGACAAACAACTGTGACAATGACCACCCAAAAGAAATCCCCACCACCTAAAAGAAAGCAAAGGGATTAACATCATGATAGTAAAAGAGAAAACCTTCATTTTCCTCGGGTAATGCTGCATACTGTCTCTGCTGCTCCTTAAATAAGGTGCTCCTTTCGGCGGTTTTTCTTGAAACTTGGTCCTGTAGCTTTCTCAAATCTTTTAACATCATTTCCTTGTTATGAACTTCAGCATCCACTTTCTGAATGCTGCTTTCCAGTTCCAGCATCTGAGCTTTTGAAGACTCTGTTCTTTCTTGATCTTGAGAAATGCTCTCACGAAGCTATATAGGATGTATTATGGCATAAGAGTAGCCCACACAATCTAAGCACATGTTTACAGTACATGTCTAAAAAAACTTTCAGAATTAAAACATTCTGCATCCGTGACCAGTGATACTGAAAGCAAAAAGAAAAATCAATGTCAAACAAGTTAATATCCACCATACCTTATAAGCTGCGTCTTTCAACGTCTGCAGATTTTCCAACTTCAGCTTATACGTTTTTATCTCCTGAGCTTGATCTTTGTGAAGTTTCTTAATAACCTCCAAAGCCTTTGTGTATCTGTTTGATGTTAAACGCACATGTTACAGTTTCAGGGAATCGGTTTTCTTCTACAACAACGTATCAAATACAGCATGGAAGTGAGCACAGATGATAACAAGTCACTTTGCAAATTCCTCTCCATTGCCAAACTCTATAACATTTTTCTCTTCTAAAGTCTTAGTTACATGATTTTAAGGCAAAAATCAGTTAAAGTAGAAAAAGGAAAATAAAAACGGAATAAAATAAAACTAGGGAGAATAACAGCAGTCACCCTCTCCTGGTCACTACACTAGTCACGGAAACCTTACACCATAACTAATACAATATGATTGGGAAAAATACATTTCTAAAAGCCGCCAAAACACACCCAATTAAAATCAGAAGAAATTAAATGCGCTTTTGAGACTGTTAGTTATGAAAAATTAACATTTTCTATCCTTTTCCTATTTAAGCTTTCCCTTAAACTAACAAAAGGAGGGCCAAGAAGCAGCCTCACTTCTGGTCTCTACATCTTAGTTTTATTGAGATCAACTACAACTACTATAAACATAAGGATTCTACAAAAAAAGTATAACTCCACCAACACCATAGAAGAGGAGAAGAATCATCCTTCTACTGAGTACTGACTCAAGACATATAATGCACTTCTACTTTTCTCATATACAGACGGTTGAAAAAGTATTAACTGGATCTAGCTACAATCAAGTTACAAGTTTTCCAGCATAAATTCTTGTGTGTGTTAGTTACATACAGCACCAATAAGGCGTTCTCAGGAATCCAGGAAGATGACTTAACTAAAATTTGTGGAAGAATAAGAGAAAACCACTTAAGGAGATGCATCCAGGTCCAGAAAATACCTTGTTGCTGAGAAAATATCATCAAACTTCTTTTTCAAAGTGGAAGGATCTTGCAGTGGCCAGTTAGACTCATCTTGGTGCACAAATATGACGTTTTCTAAAATAGCTTTTGACACACCCATCAAAGCTGGTATCTCCCTATCCATGTCAGCACATCTGTAGCTGAGACATACTTTCTGCAATTTGATGATAATGTATATGGAAAAATTAGCAAGAAAAATGATCTTGATGGAACGGAAACATGCAAAAAAGGGAGACATACAAAATAAAGCAACATAAGAAACTCCAATTAGGCTGTGCGTTTGATTTTCTTCACGAAAACAGGTATCAAATCATTCTATTTGCAGAAAAAACAAACATTTAAGGAAATATAGACAGTCTAACACTAGCACTGGGACTTCAAAAGAAGAAACGAAAACCAAGATGTGAATACATAGCTAAAGAAGTGAGAAAATAATAATTCAGAGAGTCATATATCATTATATCAAGAATTATGTGCAACCTCTCCAGTGTGAGGATTTATGGTCTGAAGGACACTCTCAATTGCCTTGTACTCCATCTTTGAAGCCTTTTGTGTCAATTGAAATGATCTTATACATACCACATCCTTCCCTGCAGCTGTCTTAAATCGCAACTTAATTTGCGCTTTCGTCTCCGTTTCCCCAGCAACCTATAACAAAAGAGAACATCTTCTCTGAATGAAATCTTCGAAAAAGTTAGGAGGGAACAATGGAATTCAATCTCCATAGTAGCCCTTCAAGGGAAATCAAAATACTGAAGATGCGGAAATTGTAGCTTGCCTACACTTAGGAATTCATTAAAAGAGACAAAAAAAGGTCTGAGAACCCCAGATGAGAGTTCCCTCACTCAACCAACAGACCTTTTAAGTAAGGAGACTTCACATCCATAGAAAATGCAAAGGCAAATCATTGCCAATTCTCACATCCATCAACAATATAACAAAATAGAACTGTAAAAGCTTGCATGAATTTAAGAAAAGAAACATGAAATTAGGTAAGAGTGAAAATCTAAAGGAAACTAGAAGCTAATAGAAACCCACCTTAGGGTCATGAATGAAGCTGTGACCAGACCTCGCGTTCGGGGGCAACTCTCCCGTGCAAGATACCTTCAAGCACTCTATAATCGTCTGCAAACGAAATACCAAAAAAAATCAACAAAAGAAAAACGGAGGCAATGGGAGTGAAGTGAAGAGAAGGGTTGAGCGATTTACAGTTTTTCCGGCTCCGTTGGCACCGACGATTAGGGTTAAAGGCCTGAAGAAAGTGACAACGTTCTTATTTTCCGGGTCGAAGCTTCTGATACCCTTGATCAGCATTTTATCAACCGTACTCATCTTTTTCTCCTTCAGCAAATGTCCCGCTGATCACAGAAACGCGAAAGTGGAGGAAGAAAGCAACAGTCTACTGAGAAACTCAGTGACGCAAGGAGATTAAACCCAGAAACGACCAGGATTTTGCGAGAAAATCATCAACATTCCACAATAGAGGAAGAAAACTGGAAATTGGAAAAGAAAAGACAGAGAGTTAAAGCGCGAGAGACCGGTTTTCACCCCCTTTGTAATTGACGAGGACGATCCTGGTTTAGTAACCGAACCGAATTGAACCGGTTTGATATTCAATTGATAATTTGGGGGTTCGATTAGAAAGTTACTAAAATAGTTGGATTATTTTGAAAATAACGAAACCTTCCTGGGCTCTTTGTTTAATATATCGACTCTCATAGACCAAAAGGGCAAAAAACAAACGGAAGAATCAAGAATCTGTAACTTGCATTACTTATGCCTTATGGATGAATCTAATCTACACAGCAGTATATGTATATACATACACCGTATACATGTTCTCATATGATTTTAATATCACTCTTTGTTCTTGGAAGATCGGTCTTTTCTCTGACCACCAAGAATACGTGAAATCTGCAAACCTCTGCTAAATGCTTGGTTAAAGAGCATTCTTGTCTGAAACTCGGACACGAAGGGGAACCAAGCCAAGAACGCTACAGGAGTGAACAAAAGCAAACCCATCAGAATCTCATAGCCTCGAGCCAGCGTCCTAACCGATGACCAGATCCCTAGCCGTTGAATCAGAGGCTTGCAAGCTTGTGCAATCTGAAAAAAGATAACAAAAATGTTTTTAATTGATTGCATTTAGTATCTCACAAACCAGACAAACACAAAGATGTTCTTACAAGTAACATTCCCCATCCAGTTGGCATGAAAGCGAGCATACAAAGGAAGATGTCCTTAGGTGTTATAAGAGGAAGAGCTATGAAAGTAATGAGAATTGCAAGGAATGTGAGGAACACAAGCCCCTTGATGATCCTGAAGAGAAGCTGGAAGTTTGTGCTGAAACGTCGCCTTCCCATACCCAAACCCTGTGATTAGTTACATTCGGTTTAGAATATGCTGGATCCAGCTTAAACCATTCTTGATCGACCATAAGATTGTGGGTATCTTATACTGATTTCATGGAGTAAGTTACCATACCTTCACAATGAGTAAAATGAATAAGATCACGAACCATGAAGCTCCATAAATCTGTAAAACAACAAGAATCAGTTTATCAAAAATCAAGAGATTTAGTAATCAAGAAGGGCAACATGAAATGACTAAAGCTCTCTCACCCACAAACTTTGATTTTGCTGTTTAAAAGTGCTGAGTTGATAGACGAGTCCGTACTGAAAGATGAAGAAGCGTAAAGCCAAAACAATCTCGAGGATGATACCGCGTTTTCCCGAGTGTCGAAGATGTTCTATTTCCTTCTCCCACCAAGACTCCCAACTCTTCTCTGGAGGAACACCGATTCCTCCTCGGTTATAGATCCATTTATTCCAATCTGTCCAATCATCTACAATCTTTTGCCACTCGAAACCAGAGGGATTGAACAAGAAAGGAGCAAAGAGCCAAGTCACCACCATGAACCATATCGAAACAGTAATCAGAATATATGTAACTACGCCTCTATAGGCGTGGCCGAATATCTGATACACGAGCAGGAGAATCATCAGCTCAATACCCTTCACGAAATGACTGCGCGAGTAAAACCTGTAGTTTTCAGCAAACTTGGCGTGGAAGACCACAAAGCCACGCCCAGTGCCTCTGTATTCCGCGCCTCCATGAAACAATGTTCTACCGTAGTAATGAGTTTTTGTGCCGAGTTGGAAGGTGAAAAACACGGAAGCAAGTTGTAACTGCATCAGTACAAAATCGATTAAGGCGTTATGGAATCCCCTTTCGAGACCAATCTCCATCATCATAGGTAAGGCCATTAAGAAACCAATCTGCACAAATGACTGAGAAGCAAGTGCTGCTTGAAGAGGCATGTTGGAACGAAAAGCTTTCTGGTTGCTCAATCCTTCTTCAAGACCACTAAGGACGAGATACAGCCGGCCATATAAAAATACATAGACCGTAAGCACGGTTAACTGTGAAAAAGACGCAAATAATGTACCAGACTGAGATAAGCTTTTCATGTATCATACTGATTGTGAGATAAAAAAGTAGAATTTTGACCTACCATGGTACTAAAATAGAACCCAATTGTAGTGAAATAACAAGAAAGCATACGGAAGAAATCAAATCGGTGCCCCAGCCTGTATAGGTCACGACTTAGAGTTTGCTCCCCGTTTCCGTTAGCTATCTTTGCCTCAAACATTGAAATCTGGTTGAGTCCCACATCTCTCCCTTTACCAACTTGTATGTATTCATGATGAGTCACATTTCCTTCTCGTAGAGTAGAGTTGAAACCTGAACACAGTAAAGGTATGAGAAAACGAGAAAACTTATAGAGCCAGATCATAATATGTGTCACCAGATAAAAGGAGTTGAAGCAAGTGCCTGCAAATATGTCTTCACTTAGATTGATAACTTTAGAAGCTTTGCAGACACCCCCTCTGGTAAGGTGAAACAGACGATCAAAAACATCTGGATGACCGTAATGGAATCGGACCCTGGAGGAGTAGAAACAAAAGTTACAAATCCAGGTCTCCTTCAGACGATTCCAAAAGGGGAAATAAAAAAACTTACTTCAAGGGGCTAGCTAGCACCCTCTGCCCAATAGTAACAAAGCTATTTTCCTGATTTGACATAAACCATGCAAGAGAAGAAACACTGCCACAAGAAGGAAAATCATTTTGTGCACCAAGACCAAATTGAATGTCTAAATGGCAGTACAAGATCATACTGTGATACCTTCCAGTGAAAATATGCTCTCTAAGTCCAAGTATTGTAGGGGTTCTTACGCCTCCATGCTTTTCAAGAAATTCTTGCAGCAAGTTCCTCATTTTGAAAGCTTCTTCCATGTAATTATCCTGTTTGTTGAATGTTTAAATCTTAAAGAGTTTTCCGTGAAGATTAAAATAATAACTATGAGCATGATGAGATTGACTAGGATACTCAGCCCACATAAAAAGAAAATTGGTAGGCGCACCTGGTTCATGTCTATTGTCTGTAATCCTTCTCCGCGTGTAAAAATAATAGAATGGTTCTGATTTTCTGGCTTTCCCTCGCCTAGTATTGCAGGTCCTGGTAGCTTAATCCGATAAATGACCTGCACAACGAAATATAAACTCAGTCTCCAAAACTCGAACAACAGTGTGACCTATGACCACATTGGTTTTCAGGAAAATGCATGCAAATGGGAAAAGGAAAAAAAAATCACGAAAAAGCCATAAGAAAATAGATTGAATAAACCTTATATGCATATACTCTACAGCCTCACTTATAGAAATAATTGAACACCAACGTTTAGAGTATTCTAGTCAGTTTTTTTCGAATTATCTTGAGGTTAAACCTGGTCTAGCGTTTGAACAGATTCAGAAGAATCCATAGATTTGGTCTGCGGAGCAGCTTTGACAAGAGCTGAGTAATAAATTTTTTCCTCTGCCCCTTTATAGCTGTCTTTATGTGTTTGCTCAACCTCATCAATATAAGCAACACGCAGAGATGGGTACCTGCCAAAGAAAAATAGTAACCTTAACATATGCATCTCAGAAAGAAATTACAGATCAACTGATGAATTACAATGAAAGAAGACATACGTAGTCATAAGCCTCAATATGTCTTTAGCACGTTGGTCACCAGATCTCTTCTGAATACTGTATTGTTGGCATGAGACCACAAAGGTGAATTTCATATCAGCAAGTGCTTGACACTGAGCCCAGAGTGACTTTCCACTCTTTGATGCATCTTCACTTGTCAACTCGAGAGCCTTGTACCCTTTCATTAATTCTTAAACAAAACAAAAACAGTTTTAGGAATGTTTCTACGAACAAAAAAAAATAATACCAATGATTCGTAAGGCACCTTCATCCTTTGCCATATCAAGGAAGGCCTGGAGCTCCAAAGCCTTTCGGTAATACATCATGCCTCGCACTGGTTGATCACAATCAGAAATCAGGCACAACCCGTACACCAAAAAAGTGAAGCATAGTTCGTGTGATGAAAATTTAGAAAAAGGAATTGAAAGACTGCATACCAGTTTTGGTCAGTGTTTGACCTCTGTACGATGCCCACAGACGAAGCTCCTCTTCCAACTCTTCTATTGCTCTGAGTTCTTCCTCGCTGCCACATTTAACTCGTTCCAGAAAGTTTGTCCACTCATCTGAGGTAAATCACCGACTCAGTCGACAGAATTAAAATACAGAACACCATTATAGTGGCACAAGTTGGAAACAGAATAAAAAGTGAAACCTGGAAAGATCTTCTGCAAGTAAAAGAGTATGGAGACTCCATCTTCATTTTGCTTCTCTAAACCAAAAATGGAGAAAAGAACATCCTCTTGATAATATGGTGTTAGGACCCTACGGAAAAGGAAAAGCATAGACAATAAGATGTTGTATGGCTATTGGTTTTTGTACTTCTTCACTGCTCCTAGGATATACGGAATAGAGAGAGAGATGTATCATATGACTGCAACGGAGTTTCTTCCTCAATCGAGAACATCCATTCATACATGAACATGCAATATATGGCCAACACCTAAGTTGAAAGTGGATGGAACCTACGAAAAAGAAAGCATGTTGCGGATCTTGGGTGCATCTGGCATTTCCATGAATAACGAATTTGAAAAGAAAGTAAGACGCCTTCGAGCTTCCAAGTTGGATGGCACATCCATAGCTGACTCTTTGACAGTAAGTAAAAGATGAAGCCTCTGGATCTGCACAATGAAAACGGAAAGCAGACGTATAACTTAGAAGGTACTCAGGCACAAGAGATCGAATGCATCACTATCGCAGAAACAGGAATGAGGCAAATGGATGAATTTAATTGAGAAAAACTTGCTTTTTCTTTCCAGGCTTCTGTTTGAGAGTACACCGGGAACCGAAGTTGGCTGAAATATTTGCGCTGTTGATGAAGAGGAGTCATTACATCGTATTTGAAATAAGATCCATTGTGGGTTGACTCTAGCAAGCTGTGAAATAGAAACCCTAAGTGAGCGTGCTTCAAACAACAATGATCAAACAACAATGATCAAATGATCTTACCTTGGGACCTCTTCCTCCATTATGTCTCTTGTCACCAATTCTAACATGTTCAGCAAGACAATAACAATCTGGTCCTTGTCCTCCTCTCTGTTTTGCATCTGTTGCAAGTAGACAAAGTTCAGCTATATTCTTGATTTCATGTTAAAGTTGCAGAGGTGTTCAACATTGTAAGGCTACAAGACTTACCAAATATTCAATTAGTCGAACAAACTGACCATACAGATCGGGAAGCGCACTCAAGTTCAATTCCTTTATCAGTGTTTCGTTCTTTATATATCCATCAATCTTGGAGAAAATGTCGTTTATGACCCTGCACAAGACAAATAAATTAGGAAATTACAATGTATCTTCTGAGTTAGAACACAATGCAAATTTCTGATGAATTCCGTAAGACTTACTCTCCTTCTCGCTCTCCAACAACCAAAAAGTTTATAAGATTCTTAAAAGAGGCATAGCACTCTCTAACTGCACAAGTCATGTAACTGTCTACACTCAGTCTCTTTGTCAGTTCACGATCTTTTCCATTGCTATCTTTCGCCATATCCAAAGCTATTGGGATCTACCACATTTAAAAAAGAGTAATCAAGATAACAACAAAAAGCCAAACCTAAGATCATATGTACGGCCAAGATAAATACTCACCTTACTGGCCAGCAGAAAAGGTGGCCAGCGGATAAGATCCAGATCAGGGTCAGCCCAATATGGCACAAGCAAGAGTTCCATTTCCCTGCGTATTAATGAACATTATCACTGAACTCTTCGCCGGATTAAACGATTTAGCATTCATTTAGATTAAAATAAAGAGTAATTTAAAGCCACACTCAACCTATTGCTAATCAAATCCTCCTCTCGGAAACTACTGATGATCTTGTTCCACATCTGAGCAAATCGTGCGGCCTCCTTGTCTTTACTAGATGGAATCTGCAATCACCAAAATATAACACAACTTCAAATAAAGCTCTATCCAAAGGAAGTTACTAAGAGAACAAACATTTGTTTACTAAATATTGGTTTGTGTCATCTTTCATTTATTGGTATAAGAGACCTGATCGAACTTGCGAGAGAAAGTCGCCTTAATCCCCCTTTTCTTTGCAGTTTCACTCTTCTCATTTGGAACAAGGCAAGCATTAAAGGCCTCTGGTAAGGACTGAAATCTAGACCTCAACATTCCCAGTGTTCGGATCTGCAAATGAAATAAACTTCTTTTCAGACATTATTTTTCTGGGAAACTCAAGAAGTCAAAGCATGCCACTTCATCATGAAATAACGAAGTTCTATTTGCAAAATATGAACCTCTCCAAGACGTCGAAAAGCTCCATTTAAACCTCCAACCAGAGTTGATACTATAGCATACCATATTTGAGTGTCCATGAAATAAACCTGCATATGAAAGTTAGCATATATAGGGGAGGCATAAAAGGAAGCATATGGCAATGAAAGTTGTGCCGACTCACAAGAATGACAGGTGACCAGAGCGCGATCACTACACCCATATTATTCTTGGCTGAAAAAACAACTAGATTATTTAGTGAAAATTCATTATGAAATGAGCTAATACCTACATGTTATTAAACATTACCGTGAGGGAAAAACTCGTGCCATCGATAGACTGATATATGAACGCGCATAATATCTTTGGTTGGAACAACAAGAGGCTTAATCTGCTTAGAAGATGAGAAGTATGAGAAACATTTATGGATTGATAACAATGTCACTAGAATTTCTCAATGGTTGTTAGTGAAGAAAGTGTTTAGATTTTATATGGTCCTTGCCTATTGCTCTTGTTATACTACTAAAAAAAACACATTGAAGATATCTGAACATGTGGTACCTCGGCATAAAAACTGAATGCAAGCTTTGATATTAGAAGGACAACCCAGAACATTGTGTACCTAGATATCAATCAAGAAACCTCGTTAGGCAGTGCAGTAAGACTAACCAACAATATAACCATAGCATGCAAGTTTTACACTCTTACTTGAAAAGCGACCATGCACTCTCATGCATACCCCTTCCTATATACAGCCGAGGCTATATCACCAAGAATCAAGATTAGTCACATTTTTAATTAGCATTCATCGACTTGCGGTTATTAAGATAAGATATATGGAAACAAATACCTGAGACCACCACATCATTAGCATCACTATTTTGAAGTCAGACCTTTCAAGATAACGCCGGATGAATGGGAACACGAAGAGCACCGTAGAGAGCATGTTTGGGGATAAGTAGATAAGAATGACTAGAATGAAAAGGGAAGGTGAGGAACTGCTGTGTCCCCCAAACCAGTTTTTTATGGTCTGCGCAAAACCAGAAGGGCTCCTCCAGCTGTATGCGTAAGTTACTGGCATGAGTACAACCCATATTGCAGCTGCAACTGCCTTGAAGATGAATCTGAGCTTCACATAGAATGACATGCTATGTCTTGATTTCCAGCTCAGAGCTATATCAAGGACAGCTGAAAATTTGGTAAGCAGTTTTAAAATTAGGAAATATCAATTTCTCTTCACTTAATAACATGAAAACATTTGTAAATTTTCAGATAATTATTAACAAACCACACGAAAATGGTATAAGTTGACAGATCATCACCTTGTGCAAGCTTTAATATAGCTGCCGTAATGAAGATGCTCAAAACCTTTAGGAAGACATCACCCTTAAAGATGCCGGTCAAATCTCCGGATCCATTCCAAGCAATTATGATCATCGCCTAAACAAGATATAATGCATCAAATTAGATGACAGCTCAAGAAAATACAAGTTTGGAAAGATTAAATGCAATAAAAAAATAGTTGTACCTGCAAGCACAGGATATAGAAACTCCACATTCTATCGAAGCTTCTAAATATATGCCAAAAGGAGCGTATCTCAACAAAATTGACTTTGCCCATCCATCGATCTCCAGTCTTTGGTTTATCCTGCAGCATCGTGAACATCAACAATGAAATTCTAGACACAGGAAACCTGAGGAAAATAGGTGGAACGCTTCTATCATACCTCACTCTTGTCAAGTCGAAGTTCTTCAGCGGTCTGACAAAAGAAATCAGCATCAGCTCGCATAGGCCACCCTAACCGAAAGCACCGAACTGACCTACAAGTTAAAAAACAAGTGATCCAATCATGAAGCTGTAAAAGACGTGACATTACAGAAGGTTACAAGATGATTATCTGCATTGTACCAAAAGTATTCGTTCAAGTCATCATAGTTTCTCCACTCAGAATGCTTCGACTTTCCTCCTCTACTTCTCTTTGCTTCCTATAGTGCACAAATATGAAGATGAAAAAATGGAGGAACTGAATTGGAAGAACGCTAAAGAAAACAAAATGGTTGAGATTGAGAATCTGAAGCAAGCAACCTTCGCTATTGTCTTGTATATAGGAGTCACTACTTTCTGCAGGAAAGCTTCATCTTCACCACCATATGCCGGTTTTATATGCTCCCCTGTCATTGGACTAACACTCCCAGCCAACATCCCATACAACTCAAAAGCCATCTGAGCAGATCAGAAAGTAAAATTAAACTCGGATTTAGACACAAGTAGGAGCAAATTTTTCCTGTCTCCACCACGTGAATATTTCACATACTCCTCGCTACTACTCAACCATGGACACGGTTTATTTCCTCATCATTATATCTTATGTTTGGAGTTCTTCGAAATTCGAATTTTAGATAACTAGGTCTATGTATTAGCCAACAAGATCACCAAGAATTGAACTCACGTGCCCTTCTCTAAATTCAAAATGCAATGTTTCAGGTAAACCACATAGAGGGGAAACTGAAGACACACATGGTGATATATATAGCAAAGGCATTCTGGCATGAATCTCAGGTTTGCAGCTTCTCCCCATATTAAAAGATAGAGTCCCATGTATAGCAGTTTCCGCTGCTGAACCTCTTGTTGAATCGTCGGCAACCTACAAGTGGAAACAAGATAAATAACTAGATAGAAAAGCACAATGCATATAATATTCAACGTATATATTACATCTGTTTTCTATATTTTTAACAAAGAAAAAATGAAAACTAAAAAATGAGGCGTTACAAGGAGAAGCCTCACCAAAGGCTGCTTTTTCGACCCAAATACTTGCACCATTTTTTGTAGTTTTTAAAAAGTTTCTTCATCACTATAGTCAAGGCGCGATCATCCAACTAAAGGCAGAAATTGTAAATTAGACCGTTAGTGCAAACACTGAGGACTAGCGAGCAAGAAAATCATACCCAAGTTCAGAAGAATACATACCTTTGGTTGTTGTTCAGGTCTCGGAAACTGTCGAATGTGGACATTAGCAAGTAGCAGAATCAAGTGCTCTCTTTGATTGGAAACATTATCTTTCTGCCATTTAAAGGTTTGGACCACAATCAGAACAGGGAGAAATTCCCAATCTAATTAACAAAAACAGGATATTCGCTAGCATCACCTGAAAACCAAACATAGTTTGAAGCCAGTCTAGCATGTCTTCATCGAGTTTCTTCTTGTGATCTGCTGGCCACGGTAAGCCCCTAGTGTTACGAAGTGCAGCTACTGTAGCTTGTATCTGCAGAACAGTATGCAAATATTTATTTTACTGACTCGAAAGACGATTAAACATGAAATCGAAACACTTAGTCTAATATTTGGTTAACCTCAGGAAATCTCATTATAGCCTGATTTTGACTATCAGGATCGAGGGGAAGAATGTTGTAAGGCACGTAGATTTGGCTTTTTTCTTCCACCTTAGTGTGGGCTTCCAAAATCTAACAGCAAGAAAGAGAATAGACAGAAACAAGTGAGCCGATATTTTGGTAGCCCAATTAATGAGAATATCAAGACGTTTCCATCAAATCATGGCTAAAGACTGCAAGTAAGAGTTCTTAATACTACAAGACATAATCTACTATCGGCTTCACCTCATCAGCCACTTCCACATCTTCTGTCTGATTAACAGCCTTCAACACTTCAAAGAGAACAGCAGCAGTTTGATATGCCTTTGTAAGTTGGGCACTACAAGCAAAACAAATTTGTATTATGAATGAAAACACACAGAAAAGATAGATTGCAATAGAGATAAAACACGGATCGGAACAAAGAGTTCCATCAAACACAAACCGGTCAGCTTTGTCAGCAGCATTTAGCAAAGCTTGGATGTATTTCTTGTAGTAGTGTTGATAGAAACTTTGCATTTCGCGTGCATCACTCTTCTGCCTTCCTGCAAGAGTTGTCTCATTCTCCTGCAGAAGTTTAAGAAATAAGGCAAACTGACACACAATCCCCCGGCAGGGATGTCAAGGGCAAGACAACGGCATGAAAATGAAACTCAAGCAGAGTAAATGAAGTGATGATATTCACCCGCTCTAACCGTTGAAGAAGCGCAGTCTTAAACTGGCGAACACCACGTCCACTTGATGTGGGATCAAGCCTGTGTGCCTTTTCAAATGCATAAAACCGACCTGAGAGAAGCATCCACGGATTTTTATCAAGATTGTTTAAGATGAGTAAAAAATCACATCATCAGGCGAATTTTACATTAATTCAACTCACATAAGTAAGCAACACGCGGATTACTAGCTTCTACTTCATTGGCTACTCGAAGGATCGGAGCAATCTCCACCAGAGACGATGGCACCACTTCACTGTCCAGCATAGCCTCTCCGAGATTACCAGCAGTTTGAGTCCGCAGAATCCGCCTCTGGGGCGGAGGCGGATCAGGTCCTCTCCTTTGAGACATCTTTTAAATCCTCCCAAAAACAAACTAAAAAAGAAACAAATATGATGAAGTGTTTGTCAAATCAAAAGAGCTTCTACTCCACCATCAAGACCAAACTTTGAGAACTATATGAACTGAAAAAGAGCAAAGACAGAGACTGCAATCAAATAGCGATCCGAAAAGAAAATAAAAAAACATGATTTGTTTCACTCCGAAGCAAGATGAGATTCACACCAATTAAATCGATACCATCGAAAAGGGACGATAAATGCTAAAAGTTGCTTTTCCTAGTTAAAAGAAAAAGGATGCGAACAGACGAAAATAAAGTAGCATAAGATGTGTAAAGCACAAACTTTATATCACGAAACCTAATCACCCAGAAACTTTGATTCACAGCTATCTTCGACTATCCATAGCGAGACACAAGAAAAAACCCTGATTTTATAAGTAGCAAGGCTTCACCTTTCGGAGTCTCAGACAATGTTCGATGGAAAATTAACCGGGAATAAAAAAGGCAATATACCATTTTAAAATCATTCCGATTAAAGACCCAGAAGACGAATCTAATGGGCTCGCTCATAAGTGTTCAGTGAAAAACCCAGGAAGCAAAAATTAACCTTTGAATCGGATTCGGATTAGCCATGCAACTTAAAAAAAAAAAAAAGTAACCCCATAAGCTTCCGAAATCAAGAATTACCAAAAAAAAAAAACCATAGATCAATGATCACCTGATTGAGAGAGGAAAATCGAAGCGGAGGATCAAAACCTACGACAGCTACAAGGAGAAGCAAGAACATGCGATGGAAGAAGAGTATACCGGCAAACAAACTATAATCTTCCCCAAAGTAGCACCAGAGAGAGTAAGAGAGAGAGAAAAAATTGCAGATAAAGATGGGAAAAGCAACGGGAACAAGACAGGCGCCAATGTTTTTTTTTTTGTTCTAAAAAAAAAAGAGAGGAATGTTTATGACTTCTTTTTGATGTTCGGTGCAGCTTTGATTTCAACCAATGAGAAATTCCCACGACATCATCTCCATATTCCAATGTTCTTAAGCTTTAATCTTTAGAAGATGCTAGGTCGCTCTCTTTTTGTATTTATGATGTAACGATATATTTTTTTTTCACCAATATTTATTTAATAAAATAAATTCTGAAAAGTGTTTCCTATTCTCATCGATTGAAAATTGAAATATATAATCGGAACAATGAAATATTAGTTCATTTTTTTCACATATAATTATATAAACATACAATAATGTTGGATACGAATCCAAAAACATCCAAGGTATTTCATATCTAATTTGAGTTTAGAGTAAATGACATATACTCAATCCTTTTTATTAACCATACATAAATAGAATTATTGAAAACATCTTTTTTAATCAATATATAGAGGAAGAAGCAAACTTTAGAAAAATACTTTTGCAGATGAAGCATTTGTAGTAATTACCATAAAGAAAATCTTTAACCATCTTATTTTAAAAAAATTACCAATCGAATTAATAGACTCGAAAATGTACCAGTTTTATAATTTCTAAAAATTCTTTTCCGTAATCTAGATATATTTTGGTTCCAAATTATAACTAACTAGATTAGGATCAGCGTGATATGCGGGTTTTTGATAATAATTGTATTTATATATAATTAAAAAAATAAGTAAA